>JAULBY010014102.1:0-22066 GCA_032358315.1 Ophiocytium majus | reverse complement strand
CAATGAGCAGGTTTATATCTCTTTGAAGGGGTTTGACATTTGACGTAACAAAGTTAATAGGGTTGTTAATTTCGTGCGCAATACCTGCTGTAAGCTGTCCCAGAGAGGCCATTTTCTCTGATTCCACAAGCTGACTTTGTGTTTCTTTTAAATTAAACAAGGTTGCGTTGAGTTCTGTATTTGTATTGTGAAGTTCTTTGGTACGCTCCACAACTTTGTTTTCGAGTGTAACATTTTGCTCCCGTATAATTTGCTCGTTTTCCTGAGCAGTTTGCAAAGCCAGGGCTTGCGACTTTTCTTTTTCGAGCCTGTAGATATTAATTTTATCGGCCAAAGCAAATGAAAGTAATGTTACTTCAATAGCGGAACCTATTTGCAAGCCCAATACGGTAAGTCCGTTGTATGGGATAACACCCACATCTTTCAGCACAAAAATCATGATGCTGATTAAAAAAATGGACCAGGCAATGGTAAAAAACAATGCCGTACGGTTGCGGTATTTGCGATAGATATAAATACCGGTAAAAAGTAAAATAAATGACCCAGGACCTGCATTGGCATTTACCAGATTGTACCCTATCTGGAAGTTGCCCAACAAGGTAAACGAAATGCTTACAATGTATACGAGGGCAAAAATATTGAGCAGGAAATTAAACCTGGGAGCATATTGTTTGGTTTGTAAAAAGTGACGAACAAAATAGATCGTGATGGTGCCGGACAAGGCCCCGAAGAGGGGAGTGGCTCTTTCTGCCAACCATGGTGTGTTTGGCCAAAGATATTGGAATGCATACCCATTGAGTACAGCCTGCGTAAATCCAACCAGCAAGATATAGGTAACATAAAACAGGTAACTTTTATCCTTTATACTGATGAAGATGAAAATATTGTATAAAAACATCACAAGGATAATCCCGAAGTAAATGCCAGAGAAAAGTGTTTCTGTTTCTACCTTTGATGCTAAATATGTTTTATTGGTAATACTGATGGGCAGGATAATTTGATCACCACTGCTTACTTTGATATAATATGTAGCGGTTTCCTGCGGTTTTAGTTTCAGTTCAAATACAAAATTTTTGTAACCATTTTTTCGCACAGCAAACGGAAATGATTCTCCTGCAGAATCGGTAAACAAAACAGAGTCGTTTACTACTTTTGAAAGATACACCTTATCCAAAGTTGGGTAAGCAATTTCAAGCAGTATGTTGGGTTGATCGGATTCGTTGGTGAGGTTTAACTTAAGCCAGAAATCACTCTTAGATACACCGAAGTTCGGAATTGTCTTGTCGTTTGGTTTGAATAGTGAGTCGCTTACTAAAAGTTGTGCAAGGGGAATGTTTTTTGCTTCGTCCTCATACACTTTTATATTGGCTGGTGAATTGATAACCTCACCGGTATAATGAATGGTTTCCTGCTGGCCATAAACATGAGCAAAAGAGAAAAGGAGTAGAAATAAAAATAAGATTCTTTGTTTCATTACACAATGAGCGGGATTTTGTATTCGCCAGGATTGGCACTTTCAATTAATAAGTTATAATTTATTTGAACAATTTGCTTTTTTCTGGCCTCTTCATCTGTTATTTGAATGGGGTTTTTGCGTAAGTCAAATATTCTTCTCGATTCGAGTTCGCTTGAATGAGAGAGGTTTGCATTGTCCTTTTGCATCACAATGGTGGCTAACAAATCAATTTTCGGGTAGTAAAAAGTACCGTCATTACCAACTGATTTTTCAACCAAAAAGCCATAATTACCGGCAATACGGGTTGTATAGGGAGAACATAATGCGAACATACTATCAAGTCCTATTTGTTCGCTCAATGCCAGTGCTGCCCGGATTAAAAAGATACTGCCAATACCCATTCCGGCAACTTCCATTGAATTCCATAGCCCGCAAACTTCTCCGGTACCGCCTGCCATGTATTTTTTTACCAGGTCATAAACCTTAGTGTCCATGTAACCTGCTGCATCTTCTAGGGGAAGCGGGGTAATGCCATCAGCAGCCTGAACCCTTGCTCCTCCTAAAACCTTTTCCTCATCATCAGATTCTACAAGAATCACAAAAGAGGAAGGATTTGTTGCCCAATCTTCACTGGAAGAGGTTACGCGCTTAACACCGATTGCATCTAAGATGCGTCTGTGCCCATCTATAAATTTTTCGCAAAGCTTATAGTTGTCAGTAGCCCTGAATGCTTTAATTTTTACCATTAATATTGATGTTCTTTGTTATGTTTTTGTCTTTACTTTTTTCATTAGTAGGGTTAAAAATTGTTTAATTGAGGCTATATTAATGTTTCGAGATCAATGTAAAAACGTCCTGATTTTGTATGTTGGTTAAGTAATATTCTTCTGCAGGCGTCAGTGGTAGCAGCGCCTCCAAGCATAACAGATGATGCAAGTTGTGGCCAGGTGGAAATGGTTTTACCAATTTCACCCATCGACATCTTGAGCCGGTCTGATATGTTTTCGAAAGAAACCATTTTCATCAATACTTGTATACGTTCTTGCGGTGTTAAGGTAGAAATAATTATGTCCTCATCAATAAGTCCGTGAAATAATTTTCTAACAGGTTCCAGGTCGAAGCGTTCAATATCCACCATTCCTTTGTCGTTGGTGTCCATTATCACAGGTATTCCCTTGCTTCTGGCTGCTTTTCTGATATTCAGTTTAATGTCTACTCCATCACACACTTCTACTAATATATCTAGTTTTTCGTTGCCCTCGCCCAAAAAGGCATCGGTGTTTTCGGCCATAATGCCTTCAGGGTATATCGATACTTTGAGGTAAGGATCCAGTTCGGCAATTTCTCGGGCGGCAATAATTACTTTGGGCAAACCAAGTTGGTGCAATCCTGCGCGCAGTCGGTTTAAGTTACTCAGGTCTAAAGTATCGAAATCGGCCAGTCGGAGTTCTCCGCAGGTTCTTTCAAGCGCCATGGTAAGTGCAACACTTTGGCCCACCGATAATCCTACAATACCTATTTTTTTGGTTGCAAGGAGCTGCTGCTCGGCTTCGGTAATTTTTACTTTGTTCCTATTGGTTCTTACTGTTATAAAATCACTTTCATCCAATAGGTGCAAAAGGTGGTTGTTCCAGGGATAAAACACCCAGGTTCCGAAGTCTCCAACCGGAGTGTTGTTTAACAAAGACTTGCGCGCAGCTGCCATTAGTTCAGGCGAATGCAATTTTCCGAGATGCTGAATATTGAGTAATTCCCGTATCTGTTCCTCAATTGTATCTATGATAGTAATATGGGGAAGTTGCTTCAGTTCATCAATTTTTTTTTGATGTGCAGCGTTTTGGTATTTGTATATAAGGGGTAGGTATGTTAATGTTTGTTTATCTGTATTTTGGATTTTCATAGGATATGTTTTTCAGTTTTGCTAAACCGAGCAAAAGGTATATTTTCTTAAGATAACCTCAAATATTTTTTTTACATTCTGAAGTATTTGTTTTAGATTTCGACTGTTTATAGTTTAAAAATGACTGATAAAATTAAAGTATTGTATGTTGATGACGAAGAAAACAACCTATTTTCATTTAAAGCAACCTTCAGGGTAAAATACCAGGTTTTTACAGCTATAAGTGGTTCTAAAGCTATCGACATCTTAAATGAACACCCGGATATTGAGGTGATCCTGACCGATCAGCGAATGCCGGAAATGACGGGTGTTGAGTTTTTAAAATCAATTCTTCCGATTCATCCGGATCCCATCCGTATTTTACTGACGGGTTATGCTGATTTAAAAGCATCGATTGATGCGGTTAACGAGGGCAAAATATTTCATTATTTGAGTAAACCGTGGAATGAAGAGGAGGTGGATATGATTATTCAGAAAGCGCAACAGGTTTATGAGCATCATAAAAATGAGCGTGAAATGAAACATAAACTGATTAAAACGGCCGACCAGATGGAGTTTCTCCTGCGACAAAGTTTATTGTCCTAGTTATTTACTCCTTCCATGGCAAATCGCCAATATAATGCATAAACCGTTGGATGCCTTTGGCTTTTCTGTTGATGTAACCGGAAGGTTTATCGGCACTCCACCTGCGTGGATTGGGTAAACAGGCTGCTATCAAAGCAGATTCCCGTGAGGTTAGTTTGGTAGCCGATTTATGGAAATAATGCTGAGAAGCGGCTTCAACCCCATAGATTCCGTCACCCATTTCAATAATGTTGATATACACTTCGAGGATGCGTTTTTTTGTCCATAACAATTCGAGCGAAAGTGTGATGATTACTTCGGGTACTTTACGTATCCAGCTTCGTTTGGGGGTAAAAAAGAGATTTTTGGCTGTTTGCTGAGAAATGGTACTGGCACCTCTTAGTTTTTTTCCGCGTTTCATTCCGCGTTCAATCGAGTTTTTGATTTGGGCAAAATCAAAACCGTAATGCTGGATGAATTTTACATCTTCGGCCGTAATCACTGCGAGGCAAAATTTATCGGAAACATAATCAATGCTTTTCCACTCTTTGGAAAGTTTGATATCCTTGCCATCTCTTATTTGTTCGTATACTCTTACCAGGTGCAAAGGTGTTACGGGAACTGGCATTACACGGTAAAGAATAATAAAGAACATGGTGATTTGAAAACCCAACAGGATAAGCAATAGTGCAAGTCGCCAAAGTTTTTTGACGAATATTGAGAATTTATTTTTGCCTGCTTTTTTTGCCATTAACCGTGCAAGTATACTAATAATGTGCGGATGTGTAAATACCTTCTCTTACAAAAAATGTTACCGTATATTGTTTCTTTTATAACAGGATGTAAACTAGAATGATTGGAAAGAAGGGATAAGTTTGACATCTTTACGAACTGAAACGGGAGATGAATGAACTGGAAACAATTTTGGCAACAACAGGCAAACGCTGAGAATCCCTTGTTACAAGTAGGCAGAAAAGGCGGGCTTGTTCAGCAAGAAAATTTTTTGGAGGAATATGCTGCATACATTGCGGGGCAATTGCAACTCACACCTGAAGATATAGTACTGGATGTATGTTGCGGAAATGGCATGCTTACACACTATCTGGCAAAATACTGCAAGGCCATTGTGGGTATAGATTTTTCGCAGCCTCATATAAACTATGCACAGCAATATTATGCCTCTGACACCATCGGATTTAAATGTATGGACGCATTGCAATTGGGCCCAGCTGTTTTTTTGGATGAAATAGGTAAGCAGGGTTTTACCAAATCAACCTTGTGTTTTTCTTTCCAGTATTTCGAGTCGGTGCAAGCAGGTTTGCAAGTTGTGGAAGGCATTTTTAAACATACCCGACAACAAATTTTTTTAGGAGATATACCGGATAGGGACAAGTTTTTAGTGTACTATAATACTCCGCTAAAACTGGCGCGACTTGTTAAACAAATGCTGTTTGGCCAAAATGATATGGGCAAATTCTGGAGCGAATACGAGTTGGCTTTTATTGCCAAACAGGCAGGTGGCATTGGCCAAAAAACAATCCAACCCAGGCATTTTCCCTATGCACATTACAGGATGGATTATACAATAAGCCGGTAACGGGATCAGGCCTTATTTTAGGATACATTGGCCTCTGCAAAAGGTGGTTGAGCGAAGCCGAAACCACCTTTTGCAGAGCAGGGCAATTAGTCCTGCTTTTTTTATGCAAAAACCTTAACTTGCGCGACTGATGAACGAGACAATAGACGTAGAATACAATACCCAACGCGAGCATTTAATGATTTCTGAATACGGACGCAATATTCAGAAAATGGTAAACTTTGCCATGGCAGAGCCCAGCCGCGAGCGCAGAACAGTTTTAGCCAATGCCCTTATCTCTTTAATGGGAAGCCTGAATCCGCAGTTGCGTGACGTGGCGGATTATAAACATAAATTATGGGATCACTTGTTTATCATTTCCGATTTTAAATTGGATGTTGATTGCCCATATCCGTTGCCAACGCGCGAAAGTGTGTTCCGCAAACCTGATTTGCTAAACTATCCGCAAAGCCGCATTCGTTTCCGTTTTTACGGAAAAAACATTGTGGGCATGATTGAAGCCGCTACCAAACTGGAAGAGGGGTCGATGAAAACAACCTTCATTAATTTGATTGGTTCGTTTATGAAAAATGCCTGTAAAAACTGGAATGCAGAAACATTATCAGATGAAGAAATTTTAGCACATCTGGAAATGCTAAGCGATGGAAAAATAAGAGCTGAGGATAATGAAAATGTAGAATTCCGCACGGCTAATTTCGGTAACAACAACAACAACAATAATAACAACAACCGAAACAACCGTAATTTTAAAAACAACCGGAATAACAATAATAACAACAACAATAACAACCGACACCGAAACAATAACAACGGTGGTAGTAACCGGAATGACGGGGGCAGCAACCGCAATGATGGTGGAAGCCGAAATGGCGGAAGCAATAACAACAACCGTAATTTCAGAAATAACAATAACAACCCCAATAATAAAAACAGAGGATAGTCTGATTTTTGATTTCAGATGTGTGATTTTTTGAAGTTGGAGATGGATGTAGGAAAATAGAGGATAGATGTTGGACTCAATTTTTTCGACCTAATCCATTCCTTCATTTTCCAATTCCTGATCAACCAATCAACACGATCAACCAATTACCTAGGCACATGAAAGAGTACGATTTTAAAACCATAGAACAGCACTGGCAGGATAAGTGGAGAGCAGATGGATTATATAAAGTAAACGAAGATTCAACCAAACCTAAATGTTATGTACTGGATATGTTTCCTTACCCGAGCGGTGCCGGCCTACATGTTGGTCACCCGTTGGGATACATTGCTTCTGATATTTATGCGCGCTATAAACGCCTGAAAGGATTTAACGTTTTGCATCCAATGGGATACGATTCGTTTGGGTTGCCTGCTGAGCAATATGCTATTCAAACTGGACAGCATCCTGCAGTTACTACCGAAAAAAATATTGCACGTTACCGCGAACAATTGGATAAAATTGGCTTTAGTTACGACTGGAGCCGCGAGGTGCGCACGTCCGATCCTGCGTATTACAAATGGACACAATGGATTTTTATTCAGTTGTACAATTCGTGGTACAATGCCAAAACAGATAAAGCCGAACCGATTGAAACTTTAATTGAGTTGTTTTCGAAAAAAGGATTTAACGGAATTGATGATACTGTTTTAACGGGTGGTGTTGAGTTAGATTTCTCTTATTTTACAGCCAAGGAATGGGCTGATTTTGATGAAGAGCACAAACAAAAAATATTACTGGGCTTCAGGCTGGCTTATTTGAGCGAAGCATATGTAAACTGGTGTCCGCAATTGGGAACCGTGCTAAGCAACGATGAAATAAAGGATGGGGTGAGTGAACGGGGAGGTTATCCTGTGGAGCGCAAACTGATGAACCAGTGGAGCATGCGCATTACGGCTTATGCCGATAGGTTACTGAAAGATTTGGATGGATTGGACTGGACGGAAAGTTTAAAGGAATCGCAACGCAACTGGATTGGAAAATCGCAGGGAGCGAGTGTGCATTTTAAGGTTCAGGACAGGCAGTTTGATATTGAAGTTTTCACCACGCGCCCTGATACCATTTTTGGTGTGAGCTTTATTGCCATTGCACCCGAATATGAATTTTTAGATGATTTGATGCATCCCAATTATATGGATGATATTCAAACGTATGTTGAAGAGGCTAAAAACAGAAGCGAACGCGAACGCCAGGCTGATGTAAAACGTATCAGTGGAGCATTCACAGGAATGTATGCGGTGCATCCGTTTACCGGACAGGAAATTCCAATTTGGGTAGCGGATTATGTACTGGCGGGATATGGAACGGGAGCTGTAATGGGTGTTGCTGCCCACGATTCGAGGGACTTTGCCTTTGCCAAACATTTTGGTTTGCCTATTCCACAAGTGGTGGTGGCTGATGCCAAAGAAACCTTGGTTGAATTGCAGGAATCATACGATGCCAAAGAGGGTGTATTGATTAATTCGGAATTTTTGAATGGATTAACGGTAAAAGAGGCCATCAAAAAAGCGATTGAATTTATAGAGAAAGCAAAATTCGGAAAAGGCAAAACCAATTTCCGTTTGCGGGATGCCATTTTTGGCCGCCAGCGTTATTGGGGAGAACCTATTCCGGTGTATTACAAAAACGGAATTCCGTATTGTATGCCTGCCGATAAATTGCCATTGGAATTACCTGCTATTGATAAGTTTTTGCCTACTGAAGACGGAGAGCCACCTTTGGCACGTGCCGATAAATGGATGTGGAACGAAACAACGCAAGAAGTGAGTAACGAAGGGTTTCCTATTGAAACCACAACGATGCCGGGTTGGGCAGGTTCATCCTGGTATTTTTTGCGTTACATGGATCCAACCAATAAGGATGCCTTTGCAAGCAAACAAGCCATTGAGTATTGGAAAAATGTGGACTTGTATTTAGGCGGAAGCGAGCATGCAACCGGGCATTTATTATATGTACGTTTCTGGACCAAATTTTTATATGACCGTGGTTTTATTCCCATGAACGAACCTGCTCAGAAGCTGATTAATCAGGGGATGATACAGGGGGTTACTTCTTTTTTTAATGTTATTACTGATGTTTGGCAACAAGGAGAACAAGTAGTTAATTTTTCAAGTTGCCAAATATTAGTTTCAAATGATGTAAAGAAAGTTCTTTCTGATGAAGGTGATTCTAAACAAAAGGATGTTTTTTTGGCAATACTTAAAAAGTACAATCCTAATGTAGATGATAAGACAATAAAACGGATTAGGGTTGGAGGGGCTACTAATCATAGAGCGGATATTAAGTTTATTGAAGGGTCAAATGAGATAATAAACCTAGAAGGATTTTCAACATGGCTAAAGACAATTTATGGATACAAGAATGTAGAATTTATCTTGAATGATTCAGGGCAGTTTTTATGTAGTTCAGAAGTTGAGAAAATGTCTAAGTCAAAATGGAATGTGGTCAGTCCAGATGATATTGTAGACGATTACGGAGCAGATACGTTGCGTTTATACGAAATGTTTTTAGGTCCGCTGGAGCAAAGCAAACCCTGGAGCACACAAGGGATTGAAGGTGTTCACCGTTTTCTGAAAAAATTGTGGCGGTTGTTTTTTGATGCAGAAGGAAAGGTAATTGTAAGCAAAGAAGCTGCGGATAAGAAGGAATTAAAATCGCTGCACAAATTGATTAAAAAAGTAGGAGAGGATGTTGAACATTTCTCTTTCAATACTTCGGTTCCTGCATTTATGATTTGTGTTAACGAACTGATTGAATTGAAATGCAACAAACACGAAATATTGGAAAACGTAGTGATTTGTTTGAGTCCCTACGCACCGCATATTGCCGAAGAATTATGGAAAGCGCTTGGTCATAACACCAGTGTTGTGAATGCACAATACCCTGTATTTAATGGTGAATATTTGGTTGAAGACTCGTTTAGTTATCCGATTTCGGTAAACGGTAAACACCGCATGAATATTGAAATGAGTTTAACATTGCCACAAGCAGAAGTTGAACAATTGGTATTGGCAAATGCCGATGTGCAAAAATGGCTGGAAGGCAAAACGCCCAAGAAAATCATTTTTGTGAAAGGCAAGATTGTAAACATGGTAGTCTAGTTCATGGATAGTCGTTCATGGACCATCGTTTTAACGATATTGGTCTATGAGCCTATTTTTTAAATTTACACAAACGGCTTTGATCTATTCACCATGATCTATGAACTTAATTAACACTCAACATTATTAACACAATTAACATACAAACTCCATTTTCGTTCAACAATGAACAAGGCCTCGTTGTGCTTATTGATAAAGACTTAACGTGGACCTCGTTTGATGCGGTGAACAAAATGAAATATGCGATGCTGGGTTATTTGCGTCATCAAATTGAGTTGGGGAAATACGAGTTGGTGCAGGGGCAAAAACTGAGAATTAAAATCGGTCATGCAGGTACCTTAGATCCATTGGCCTCAGGATTGCTGATTGTGTGTATTGGTAAACAAACTAAAAACATCGACAGTTATATGGGGATGGAAAAGGAATACACCGGGAGTTTTTTTATCGGAGCAACAACGCCTTCATTCGATTTGGAAACAGCCGTTAACGAAACCTTTTTGACCGAACAGATCACACCTGAATTAATCCACCAAACCGCACAACAATTTATTGGGGAACAACTGCAATTTCCGCCTGTTTATTCTGCTATTAAAAAAGAAGGAAAACGATTGTATGAATCGGCCAGGGCAGGAGAAGAGGTTGAATTAACAGCACGCAAGGTGCTTATTAATGAATTTGACATAACAAAGATAGAGATGCCGCTTGTGTATTTCAGAATTAAGTGCGCAAAAGGAACGTATATCCGTTCCATCGCAAATGATTTTGGCAAAGCACTTCATTCGGGTGCATACCTTAACAGTTTGCGGAGAACCCAAATTGGTGAGTATAAAGTTGAAGATGCTATCAGTGTGGAAACCTTCCGCGAGTGGGTGCAGGGAGTTTAATCCCATATTACTAATTCGCTATTTCTTTCTCGTTTTCACTTTTTGGGCTTCTACCTGATCCACTCTTTTCTTGAGGCGCTCGTTTAATAAGGTGGCTTCAATTCCATCTAAAAGGCCGCCAATCCATAACATGATAGGTCCTTGATAGGGTTCCCGTTTAAAATAATAATCCTTGCTTACCGGTTTTATTTCACCCACATCGGGATTGTGCAAACGTAAAAAGCCATTGGTGATATACGAGAGGGCTTTGGCTTTTTTGAGTTTTCCGTTTTTATCTTTCTTGTATACGGTGGCTTGCAGGTCGCGGTACTCAAACAGGATATTACCTTTTGTTTCCATGGATGTTGCACTTCCATTGAGTTGAATATGTTTGATATTGCCCGAAGTGAGTTGCACATTGGCCAGGCGTGAAATAACCTGGTTCCATTCGGCAAAGGGCATATTGGTAATATCGGCTTTGTAGGTATGGGTTTGTTTGTGCACAGGGAACGAAGCATCAAACACCAGTTTACCGGTTTCCATGATGGTGGCATTTGCATGCAATAACATGGGAGTCTTGTTTTGTATATTATTATCAATATGCAATACGGTTCCATTAATATGGTGCAGTTTGATTGTAGCCGGAGTGGTTTGTTCCGGGAAATAAATAGCAATGCTCAGGTGAATGTTTTTGAGGTTAAGCGTATCTATTTTCAGCGGGAGTTTTACAGAAAGAAGAGCTTCCTGAATGGATTTTTTATACTGTGCTTTGTTGAGCTTAATATTTTTGTTGCGCAACAGTGAGAAATGCGAATTGGCGATTTCTGCATATTTTACATTCAGGGCAGGCTCACCAATTTTATTGTAATCAATTCCGCGGAGGAAAATATTGCCAATTTGAATGCTGGCAAATGTTTTTTGAAACTTGCTGCTTTTACTCATCCGAAGAAGCGATTTCTCCGGATACAAGCTCACCTTCCTACAGCTTAGGGTGTTTAGCTTAGCATCAAATTTGATATCGCTCATGAAAAATGAATACGGACTTTTCTCCGGATAAAACCGCACATTGCTCATGGAGAAAAAGATGTTCTCAACTTTGGATGCAGCGTAAATACCTTCGGCAGCCTGGGTTGGTATGCGGGCGTTTGTGATGTCGATATTTATTTGTTCACCATAATACAGGGTATCGCTGGCATCTGATAAATGCAGGATGTTCACATTTCCTTTTTCAATGTGAAGGTTCTTTAAAACGATTTCATCAATCATTTTACGCGGTTTTTTTGCCTTTTCCTTTTGTGCGGCAGTATCTTTTTGAGGAGGTTTTTGCAGCAAAAAAACCAGGTCGGGATTGTTGAGGGCAATTATTTTAAGTTCGATGCACTGGCTGATAAACAACTTTTGAATATTGATGCCGCCTACTTCAATTGAATCGGCTTTAAAAAACACAACGGGATATTTTGCCACAAAATCATGCTGCAATGTATCGGTTGAAAAAATCGGCTGCACAACTTTGATGGCAAAGGTATTGTTGTCGATACTTGTTTTGATTTCGGCATAATCAAGGTGGTAATAGTTTCCGAAAGTGGCTTCAATCTCTGATTGTAACCGGTGGAGGATAATTTCCTGCAAATAATTACGCAGGATAAATGCTCCTATTCCGGCAAGCAGCAGCAGTGATAGTATTGTTAGCAGAAGAATTTTTAGCAGTCGTTTCAAAAATAGGTGCAAACAAAATTTACGTTTTGCTTACGGCAATTTAACACGCTTATGTATAGGTTGGTACTTTTGTTTTATATTTTTTATATAAAGCAATTCTGATTTGATCAGAGCTAATTCCCTGTTAATTCCATTCAACACGTCATAAATATCATCAAGATTGGTTTGCCGTTCTAATGATTCTCGAGTTACGGATTCGGAACGGATGAGTTCATCAGGGGGGATGCCATGAATTTTTGCTATTTTAAGAATCCAATCCCAAGCAGGTTGAGTAGTTCCTTTTTCGATGTTGTCATATGCTGTATGGCTCATCGGAATTTTAGCCGACATTTCTCTGAGAGACCAATCTTTTTCAATTCGGAGCTCTTTAATTTTAACATTCAGTGGTTTCATAGGGCAGTTTGTTAAGTTATTTAGGCTGTTGTAAAGGTAAAAATACTTTATGGAGAAAGTAAATGCAAATATTTTTGGTTGTAAATTATTTATATAATGAAAAAATTAACAACAATATTCTTTTTAACGGTATCCAACATCTGTTTTGCACAGTATGATGTTGTCGATAATTTTTCACAGAGTGGTGGAATTATAGCAGACCCTGTTTTGCCTGACAGATACGAGGTTAATTCTGTTGCTCGTTTACCCTTATTAATGTTTAACGTACATACTCTTGTAGGATTAGATGTGTTAGAACTAGGAAAAACGTATACGTTCTTTTTTGACTTCGAGAATCTTTTGGATGCTGATGTGATGCTTGCAGAGGTTAATACTGGATGCATCTGTGAAGAAGCTAATTGGTCGCAAAATACAATAGCCCCCACTGGGAAAAGGCGCGTTACAATAACATTTACGGCTAGCGTTGCAGGAGAATATACTACAACAGCTAAGTTGTTCATTCAAGATCCTTCAGGATTGAAACCCATGGCTGTTCAATCCGTTCAATTATCGTATAAAGTAATCTAAATTATGAAACCAAACATGTGTAAGATAACCATTGTGATGTTATTTATTCTGGTTATGCAAAAAGTGGAGGCACAAGAATCGGCCATAGGAAAAATGGAGTATGGTTATGATGCTGCAGGAAATAGAATAAATAGGTTTTTAACAGTACAATTTTTTGGAAATCAATCCTTAGATACTTTAAATACATCTATACCAATAGATACTCTTATTTTAGAGGCAGGAAATCAAAATGATCATTCTATATCAAACGAGCCTTTAATTCCGGAATTACAGCCTGCAGTTTACCCAAATCCGGTTAATGATAATCTAAGTATTGAGCTTTTGTATAATATAAATAAATTGAAGATTTCTGCCTCGCAAATTTATATTTATGATAGCAAGAATGCTTTAATATCCAAGCGAACAACATTTTTCAATAAAGAAGAAATTAGTTTAAGCGGCCTCTCTGCAGGAACGTATTATGTAGTTATTGAGTCGGAAGAAAACAGGTACATTTTTAATATAATAAAAAATTAAGCCAAGTATGAAACAGTTATTAATCAAAAGTATATTCTTTTATACCTCGATATTTAGTTTTAGCACAAATGTTTTTGGACAACAAGTTAGTGTGGGAGGCACATCTGTTAGTGTTAATGTAGATGGAATGGGAAGTTCAACCGCAACGATTCCTGTTTTTTGCCCACCGGGAAGGATGGGGATGCAACCGCAAGTAAGTCTCAATTATAATAGCAATTCAGGTAATGGATTGTTAGGTAAAAATATGTCGTATAGTGGAACAAGTGTAATAACACGAGTGGGTAATAATTATCACATAGATGGGAAGCAAAGAGGAGTCACTTTAAATAATACTCTGGACAATTTTGAGTTGGATGGCATTAGATTGATATGGGTTGGAGGGAAGGATCCTGGGACAAGAGGTAGTATTTACAGAACAGAAATAGATCAATTTACAAAAATCACTTTTTATGAAGACCACTTTATTGCAGAGTTAAAGGATGGAGGTAAACTTTTTTATGGACTTGGAGGAAATAGCAATTTAGTGTCTTCGGGAGCATCTATGTTACAGTCTTCTGCATTCTATCTGTATCGGAAATACGATCTCAATGGAAATTATATTGAGTATAATTATAATGTGTCAGGAGGGCAAATTCAATTGAGTACCATTAAGTATACTGGTTATGATGCAACTTTAAATGGTACGAAAAGTCCATTATCGGCTATTCCAGCATCATCTCCGTTCAATAGTATTCAATTTGCTTATAAACAAGCAGTTGCTACAAATAAAGTTTGGGTTAACGGAACCAGTATTCTAGAGGATAAGGTGTTAGATAAAGTGGAAGTATATGAGGCTACAAATAAAGTAAGAGAATATAACTTAACTTATGAGAGCAGTTCATATAATAACTACCTTACTTCCATTGAAGAAAAAAACAAGATTGGAGACGTTTTTGAACCAATCACCTTTAATTGGCAGGAGGATTGGGGAATGTATGCAATGTTCGGGAGTATTGTCAAGAATGGTAGTATCCCCACCTCTAATTATGATAATCCTACTTATTCGGGAGACTTTAATGGAGATGGGAAAACAGATGTTCTTATTATAGATGGACTTTTAAGGTTACATGATGATTTTACTCTTAATACCAGCCATGACTATAAAATATATACTACAGATGCTGCCACTAGTGCAATAAGCAGTTTCGTTATTAACTCGGGGAAGTTGTTTAATACTCAACTTTCTGGTAGTCCAACACTTAATCCAATTACCAAAATACTTGTGGGAGATGTATCTCAAGATGGTTTAGATGATATTGTTTTGCAAACAATAGGGGTTTTGTTTAATGGAGATGGCTCAATGTATTATGAAATTGGTTATCACGCTATGATAGCCAGTTTAGATAATGTTGGCAAGCTTCAGTTTGGATTAGTCCCTAATTATTTTGCATTGGATATTCAAAACAATTATTATCCGCAGTATAAATTTTTTAGAAATGAATCTACAGCTTTTGATCGTATGGTTGTTGATCCTTATTTGGGAGATTGTGATGGTGATGGGATGCTTGATTTAATAGAGATCTCTAAAAAGCAGGAAACGGATGGAGAGTATTTTTTTAAGCATCTTAAAATTGTTTATGGTAAAAACCGAGGAGCGAAATACGAATTAGGCTTTCCTGCAGGTGGCGCTAGAATTCATAATGAATTTCCGACTGACTTTGATGGAGATGGCAAAACAGATATCACCATCGTTTTTGATAATTTTACTGATATTATTTATACGACAGCAAGCAATGCTAATTGGGATTATTTGTATCATTCAGGGGGATTTCCAACAAGATGGCATAAGGGATTGCAGACAGGGGATTTTAATGGGGATGGTAAAACAGATTTCTTGTGTTATACAGATAAATGGTATCTCGCATATTCTACAGGCTTAGCTTTTGATACCCATGATGCTCAAGGAGAGTTTGGTTTTGACGATCATGACATTATAGAGTATAATTTTGAAGGAACAGAAGATAATACAGGTGCTTTTGTGCAAGTGGGAGACTATAATGGAGATGGTAAATCGGACGTTTTAATGAGGCATTACCATTCGGGTTTCATCAATGGACACTATGGGTCTAGTGGAACCCAGAATGTGTTTTATTCAACGGGATATAATTTTCTAGTTTCCGATAAAAGTGATTGCCTTCCAACTTCATCATCATTTGATTATAGATATAGTCTTTTTGGTGATTTTAATGGAGATGGAAAAACAGATGTCTTTTCTAGGCCATATATTGAAGACTTTTCACCGGCAACAGAACTGCGCTATACAATAGACTATTTTACAGAATATAGTAAGCGTGTCGAAAAAATACTACCTAACAATAAAAGTGAGCATGTCTTTAAATTTAAAGCGCTTCCTCAATCATCTCAATTTAAAAAAGCAAACGGATTTGTATTTGATCAAACAGTATCAGTAGTATCCAGGATATGGATAACAGAAGAATATATGTATAATGTTTATGGAGTAAGTGCCGCTTCTCAAAAGTATAGGTATTACTATAATAATTTATTGTATAGCAGACATGGAAGGGGGATGATGGGTTTTTTGCGAAATGCAGTAGTAAATGTAAAAGCAACAGCCGCACTGAGTCCGACAATAGTTACCGAAAATAAAAAAGATCCCGAATACACTTACAAACTAAATCCTCAATATGTAAAGACTTATCAGGGCTACTTGAGTCAACCTGATTTTGTTGAAGGAGTTAATTTATTGGCACAACAAGAGTTGTTTCACACATCAGTACAAACTATTATTAATCCTACACAGACCCAAATATCAATATCTCCCAACATAATCTTCATTCATTTTCCTTATGTAAACAAAATGATTGAAACAGATTATATAAAGCAAGTGCGGAAACATATTTGCTATGAATATGATGAAAATGGGAATATGTTTATTACAAAAGCTACTCATTATGTTGTTGCAAATTACAGTTCCGTTGAACACATAAATACTACTCATAATTTGTTTGAAGCACAAGGGTCCTGGTTGCCTTTTATGCTTAAAAAAACTAAAAATACCGCTATTAGGTATTATGGAACTGCTATGGCAACTCCATACACTGCTCAAGTAGACTTCACAAATAATTCGAGGAATCATGTTTTGGTGTCACAAAAACATGTCACTACTCCTAGCTTATGGGTAGCCAACTCATTCGTGTATGATGGATACGGTAATATTACTCACAAAAAAATAGATTACTTGGCCAATGTGAGTGGGGCACCCATTACAACTGAGACATATACGTATAATGCAAACGGACGATTTGTAAGTTCTATAAAAAACGGTTTAAACCAAACATCATATTATACATTTGAACCTGTGTATGGCAATAAAATATCCGAAACATTAGCAAATGGATTAACTACTACGCATGATTATGACGCTTGGGGAAGGCTTATTGGATCTGCTTTGCCCACTGATGTGACAACAACTGTTTTACGCAATTGGTATTCGATTGCTTTGCCCACGTTTGTTACTGCCAATACACCTTCTTTTTATGTTTATACAAGTAATAATTTAGGAGAAGGTAACTGGGTATATTATGATAAAGCGGGAAGGCAAATTGCCACAAAAAGTAAAGGGTCAGGAGGCGCTTTTTTCTATACTGACGTGCAGTATGATGCAGACAATCGGATAAGTAAAGAGTCGAATACATATGAGGGGCCGGCCGAGAAAATATACACTGAAATAAGTTATGATGCTTTTAATAGGCCTGTAAGTACAAAATACAATAATGTACTTATGGCAAGTTATACTTATGATAAAACAGCAATATCGGTTACGACTAAAATTGAAGGTAGAAATGTGACGAAAACCACTAAAACTTATGCAACAGGACATACTTCCAATGTAACGGATGCGGGAGGGGATATTTTATATAACATAGGGTCACATAATTTACCATTGAATATACAAACCAATGGCAGCACAACAACCTTCACCTATAATGATGGGCTAAAACAAACCCAGCTTTGCGATCCTAATGCTGGTTGTACTAATTATGAATACAACGCATTAGGACAACTAGTGAAACAAATAGATGCAAATTCAAATGAATACACGATGGAATATGATATATTGGGAAGGCTCGTGAAAAAAAGTGGGGGGAGTAATGAGGAGTATAATTATTCGTTCTCTAATAGTATTGGAGATGGGGGGTTAAACCAACTTCAAAGGGCTGAATTAAAAATTGAAGGCAATATAATGCATGTTGTTGATTATGAATACGGAAGTGTTGGTGAATTATTGAGTATAAAAGAAGAGGCACCAGGTGAATTTACAGAAAGAATCAAATCCTATACATATGATGACAAGTACCGGATTGATATGATTATCTATCCAAATCTGAGAATACAAAACACCTATGATGTTGCAAATAATCATGTTGGAATAGTATTGTTAGAAAAAAATGGAGTAACAACGAATACCATGCTATGGGAAAAAATAAAGCAGCTACCTGATGGCAAAACAACTCAGTTTAACTTTGGCAACGGCTATGAAAACACGATCAATTATAATGCTAACCGGCAGTTAAGTTCAATATTAAGCAGGAACGAAAGCTTAAATGACAATGCTGTAAATATTGAGTATACCTTTGAGCTGCAAAGTGGTAATCTTACTCGTAAAGTGGATTATAATAGTCCGATAGGTAATGAGGAGTTTTACTATGATAATGCCGATAGGCTTGTTCAAATTGTTCAAGTTGATAAAGAAAATACTCAAGGGTTTAACTTTTCACATTTTACAGAAGACCCAAAGTATACTTATATCATGGAGTATGGTAATAATGGAAATATTAAAGGTAAGTATGATGCGGGTACTCTAACCTATGATGGTAGTTTACCGCATGCAGTAACCTCACATGAAGTAACTGTAAGCCGCATGCCTTATATCACACCAACGCATTATGTGGAATCTCAGAATATAACCTATAATGCGTTTAATAAGGTAGCATATATTAATCAGGCGGCTGATGCGCTGGAAATTAACTTTCCAACTGAAATACTATTTAATTATGGGGTAGATGAGCAGCGTATAAAAATGGAAATAAAAATAAGTGGAGATGTAATCAATACAACTCATTATATAAACAGTGCTGATATGGAACTTGTAAATGAAGAAGAAATAACATATCTTTATGCAGAAGGAAATCCCATTGCCATGCACCGTTTAAGTGATAATGCTATCTATTATCTACATGTAGATTATCAAGGCAGTCTACTTGCTATAAGTAATGAAGAAGGTGCCGTGTTGGAGCGCAGAAGTTATGACGCTTGGGGCAGACCACGCAGGCTTGATAATTACGAGTATAATCTTTCTAATCCATTTGGAGGCAGCAGTAGTTTCTTAACAATGCGTGGTTATACCTTTCATGAGCATTTGGAGATGGTGGGGCTCATTAATATGAACGGTCGTGTGTATGACCCCTTACTTGGAAGGGTATTAAGCCCCGATAATTTTGTACAGGAACCTAACAATACTCAAAGCTTCAATCGTTATAGTTATTGCTTAAACAATCCCAATAAGTATACAGATAAAAATGGTTATTGGTTTGGATATGATGATGCTGTTGCTGCAGGAGTTGGATTTGCTGTGGGTTATGTTGCCTATGGAGCAACAACTGGAAATTGGGGTTGGAAAGCGGTTGCAGCCGGAGGAGTCGGAGCTGCCGTTGCTTGGGTTGGATGGAATACAATGGGAGCAGGTGCTGCCGCATTGGGCCAAGCCGGTAGTGCCACCTCTTTTTCTGCAGGAACATCAGCGGTGTTTGGTTCTGCAGGAGGTTATTTTGGAGTACAATATGCCGTATTAACTGGCCTGAATACAATGATGCATAAAGAACAATTAAATTCAGCAGATGAGAATGGATGGGGGGGAGTTGCTGCTTTTGGAGCATATTCAATATCTGCGATGTTGTCAATGAGTTTACATCCATTATCAGTAGGAGTGAAATCAAGTGGATTAGGGATTCGTCAGTGGGCGGGAGTTGTATTAACCAATAATATTTCTGATAATATGGAAAATGGGGAGTTAAAGTTTCACTCGTTGCATGTTGGTCCAATTGGTTATGATACGCGAAGAAATGATAAGACTTGGGGCGGTACTTATACTATATTTAGTAATGGTTTAAGTAAAGGTCAACGTTTTGATATGGCATTTGAAACAATATTAGGGTTAAGTCAAGTAAAATCTGATATTGACTTTTGGACAAGAAAACCAGAATTTCATAGGCCTTTTTGCGGAAAAATAGGTTTAAGATTAGGTAATCCTAATATTGTAAATATAAACACAGCTCAAATTGGATATTATGCTAACAGAATAATGGAACTATGGAATGCAAGTGAGTTAGTGATAAATGGGGAAACTTTACATCAACGCTGGTATAATCAACATTATAATGAAGATGGATCAGCAAAATATTAGAAGATGAATTCTAAACAAAAAACCACACTATTTCTATGCTTTTTTTGTGTAGTTTTAGTAAACAACCTTTTTGCACAGACAAATTTTATTGAACCAAATAAAGTTTCTGAGAATCTTTATTTTGATGAAACTGAAATTGATTTAGCATCTTGGCTATCCTATTATTCATGGACAATTATCCACGAGGGTGAAGAAAAAGCTCAAGCTATATTACCAGATAGTAATTTAATTGAACCAGAACTTTGGAAGTATATTAAGAACACTACATTAACCGAATATATAAATGTGAATGCAAGGTATTCTAATCATCCAATAGGGTATTTTAGGAAGCAATGCCAAGACTACGAGAAATATAAAAGGAGGCTTTCGGAAGAAAAAAAATACTGCAAGTTGTTAAATTTCCCTATAACTGGAATTACATATGAGCAAGCATCGGCATTTTGCAGTTGGCGAACCAAAATAGAAGGAGACGGTAAGTATATATTTTACTTGCCGACTCCTAATGAATGGAAAGAATTAGCTTTATTTGGTTTTTCGGAAAATGAATTACGGAATGGATTTAAAGATAGTACATATAAAAGAACAGGCCCTAATTACAATTTTAACTCCAAAAGCTATTGCCCAACATGTATTGAAGCAGGAACACTATTTGGAATTGCAATGTTTTCAGCAGATGAAAAAATGTTTTTTGATGTTTATGGTAATGTATCAGAAATGACTTCTATAAAAGGAGTATCAAAAGGAGGGAATTTTACTCTATATGCAAATCAATGTCATCCTGATTCTACTCAATATTATCAGGCACCGCAACGTTGGTTGGGATTCAGATGTGTTGCGCACAAAGCCGATTTTATTCGTGCGAATAGCTCTGATAGATTAATAGATGAAAGAGATAATAAATCATACCCAACAGTTATTATCGGGAAACAAAGATGGATGGCGGCTAATTTGGCATTTAAACCTGATAGTGGGAAATATTGGGTTTATGATAATGATAAAAATAATGCAAACAAGTATGGTTATTTATATACATGGAAGACTGCTCAAAATGTTTGTCCCGTTGGTTGGCACTTGCCTAGTAAAGTAGAATTTGAGCAATTAATTAGTCTAATATCTGATAATTCCTCAAATGCTTATAAGAACCTTACAGTATATGGGGCTTCAGGTTTAAATATAGCAACAACTGGCTCACACGTTGGTTTGAATTTCACACCTCTCAATAGTATAATTATTCTTTGGGTGTCCACAGAGTATAATAAAAGACGTTCATGGGGGCTAATAGTCAACGGTGTTGATAAAAAAGCATATTTAAGTAATGCTTGGAATAAAACCAATGGATTTCCTGTAAGGTGCATTCAAGATAAGGAAGCGCCTTAACCATTCACCACAGAAGCCATAACTCTATCTACTATTTGTATACCGATTACCAAAATAGTCTGGTGGCTATTACCAATGGAGATAGTGAGATTGTTGAGCAACGTAGCTATGATATCTGAGGTGCAATGGGTTGGTTTATCAGAACAAGTGCAGGTAAAAAGTAGGCAAATTTATGAGTCATCATCCCCAAGGAATGTACTCTGACCGTTCGAATCCATTCAGCCCGTTTTACAAATCAGATTTTGATGCAGATGCTTATTGGAATATCTTAGGTCAACAATTGATGATAAGTATTTCAGACAAATGAGAGAAAGTTATCAGCAGTCAGGTGATGAAATAAGTGATCAAGCTCTTGAAATGTTTTATAAAAATGGCAATAAAAATATGAGAATTCAACTTTACGATGAATATGTTGTACATTATGATTTTAAAGGCACAACACATAGAAATGTCAAAACTCCACATATTCAATTCTCGAGATTTAACACTAATCCAAGTGTAAGCTCCCCTGAAAACAGGACTGGATAAAAATAGGCAAAAAGTCTAATTTTAAACCAGTAAGTATGAAAAAATC
>JAULBY010014091.1:0-22068 GCA_032358315.1 Ophiocytium majus | reverse complement strand
TCCAGCACCGTTCTTTAGGTGAGGGCATACCTGTGTGCTGAGCACACAGGTCATAGCACTGCGTACTGCTCAGCACTAGTGTGCTGTACACAGCCACATCCTTCTAGCATCATGACCGGCCTACGCACAACGCCAATACCATAACATGAGGGACAGACGGCTGACGCCTCTCTCATCTTGCCTTGCCGCCGTCATTGGCGTGCCAGACCTCAGTGGATGAAAAAGGCGAAGGGGGACAACAAGCAAAAACAGCGCCTACCAAGGCAGCAAGTCTCACACCTACCGAAGCGCGGTGCAGCATTCATCATGGAGCTGCGATGTGTCCAAGTAGAGCGCAGGTACCATATGATTTTAATATCCCCCTTGCCCTGCCCCGTCCTGTTCCTTCTCATCCCCCACTTCTGGTTTTGATGAAGTTCGCATACTAGTCATGTAGAGACCTTAGGGCATGTGTGCAACACCTAATACTACGGGATCTATGGAGAGGCGCTCGGCTCCGCGGCCTGCCCTGCGGCGGCCGGCGGACTAGCGTTCGGTGGGCCCAGCAGTGGGGATACAGGTCGATTGTCGGCTGACATTTTGGCGCACCGTGCTGCCTACGTGACACAAATGTACATGCTGGGCGCGCTGAGGGCAGACCTGTCATATTGCACATGTATGCAATGCTGGTAGACACCCAATCCACCAGAGCACGGCAGAACTCGGGGACACAAACAAGGTACAGCCAAGGAGTTTGTTTATACATGTGTTCTCACAGAACTGCACCCTACCAGTTTGTGGCATAGCTGGTTTGAGGCAAGCCTGACCATGATACCATGTTGCAGCACCGGTGCATGCTGGCTGTCCACCTCAACCACACAAACTGCCATCGTGTTTGCATCCAGGGCTCGATAAACAATGGTTGTCATGCCTGTGTCGTCCCTGCAAAGGGCAAGGCAGCAACAGGCACCGCAGCAGCGCACCGTATGTCTGCCAGTCAGCTGGTACATGGTGGTAGCCGTGGCGGAAGTCATGCACAGTACCAAGTGCGCGGGTTGAGCACAAGCAGTAGACACCACGGCGTGTTTCATTAATATTGCAAATCGCTCGCACTTCAGTGCAACCGTGGATTCACTTTGGTGCGAAAAACACAATGATGTCATATGCCATCAGGCGCCTGCTGTGCCGCTAACACGATGAACACACCAGTGTGAGTCTTCACATGGTTGACGATTTGGTGCCAAAGGGTTCTATCATAGACCAAGTCGGCGCTGTGAAAAGCCGCTGGTGAGTGTGAATGTGCGTACAGTTACTGGTCACGCACAAGCTGTTGAAAGATTGTGGTCGGTTGCTGTACCTGAATAATAACGTAGCCGTGGCTGAGTGGGCATGAAAGTAGCCTTCACATACATGACCCTCCTGTGTGGTCCATTCCATGCGGGATCCCCCATGTGCATCTGGCACAACCTGTGCAGCAAGGGTGGGAAATACGACAAGCAAAGTGTTGGCAGTTGAGCTGATCCCTGACGCTGTTGCTGGCACAGGTGCCTACGCACGTTTCCAAACAGTTGAGAGTTTCGTGATTTGATTGTATGCCTTTGTGTACATCACGCAGTGCTTCAGCGCATGCATAGCATGGGCGTGTATGCCGCCTTCTGTGAGACATGTGCCCCTGGGATGGCAGCGCACAATTCAACAGTGTCAGGGGCAAGCACTCCTGCAGGCCCACCTGCATGCAGAAGAGCAGCTTCACATCGTCCACTTCAGGCGCAGCATCCTTGGGTGGGTCGCTTTTGCTGGTGGTATGCCTGCCATGGCGCCAGTTCAGAAAGCGTGTTCCTGGCTCACTGGCAACGTCCAGTGCTTCATCAATCGAAACGATGTTGCTGCTGCCTGCACATGCGGCAGCCAGATTTGGCAGGCAAAGGCAGGTGCCATTACAGGTTCGCCAGCACAAAGCAGTGCACTTACCAGCGGCCACGCTGACATGTGCAGTGAGCAACAGGGCAGCTGCAGCTAGACATGTGTGCCTCTGCTGCTGCACCACTCAAGCACCGTCCGAGGTCATGGCGCATGCCGCCAGCAGCATGGCCCATGTCCCATCTCAACTGGGATGTGTGCATCACTGCCGCAGCTGCACAGGCGCATGACAAGTGGCCTCATCTCTTGCTTGACATGTGCGTCTAGATCGGGTCTGCTGACAAAGCCAGATGACACCCACCACACAGGTGCTGGAAGCCAGGTCCGAAGTAGCGCCACTGCAGGTTCCGCTTCCATCGCCCCAGCACGTACTGTGCAAAATCGCCGTCAGGTATGTTGTATACGAAGGAGGCAGCCATGCTGTGCCCGTTGCCAGCCTGAGTGGGTGCAGTGTCCGCGCCAGCACAGCTGCCCTGCTGCACTGGAAGTCATGAAAGGCAACAACCGTATGTCAGCCACACCTGTAGTGCATGTATTCGTGTGACAAAGAGACCATGCAACAGCATCTGCTGCAGTTGCCCTGCGTGCACCTTGCTGCTGTAGTGGTTGTTCTGGTCACACCTTGCAGCACTGGACAGTTGTCTTCCTCTTTCTTAGCGCAGTCAAGAGCAAAAAGGAAAAGAACCGGCAGTGCAAGTACGAGGACATCAGCAGCGAATCATAGACAGTGGAGCATACACATGCATGCAGAGATCTATCTGCCTTGGCTCGTGCGAGCTGCTGCTGCTGCTGCGCTGGCGACGATTGACGTGCTTCGCCAACGCCGAGTTCAAATCGACGTACCTTCAGCACGGCTGCACGGTTGGTGACGCTGCGGGCTGTGCTGCTGCCGGTGCTGGTGGCGTAGATGGTGCGCGCCGCCCCCACACTCGCACCTGACGGTGCACGTGCTGCTGTCCCGGACCTGCGTTGACGGTCCCTGGTCCCGCGATACTTCAAGTAGCACCAACAGTTGAAGTGCGCACAGCTGGTTCAAAACAGCACACGTCGTCTGTTCTCGAGCGCTCGGCAAGCAGCAGCAACACATGCCATCGCAGCGTCAGCAGCAGGCACGGTGGCAGGCGGTGCTGCTGTGTCGTCATCGTAGCTCCTCCGTTCGGTCTCGCTCCTGGTCTCTACTACTGGCAATGACGCTGGCGCTGCTCCGGCGAGGCCAAGCGTTCAGCGTGCTGCCAGCAGCACTTCGCAAAACCTCATCAAGTGCACAGGCGCTGGTGCAATGGACTTCTGTGGCTTCTGCGGGAGGCACTGCATGCCGGGATTTTCGCCGAAAACGGACGGGCTGGTCAATCGCTGGCGCCGCTGCTGCTAACGGAGCTGCCAACGGCGGCGGCAGCATGCGACGGCGCGTGCGTGAGCTGCTGCCGGTTGGTGGCCGCTCCCGCACCAGCAGTATCACCATGTCTGGTACCAGCAGTGACAGCCTGCATGAGCAAGGTGTTGGCGCAATCCCAGCAGCAACAGCCGTCGGAGAGCGAGACAGTGAGCAGGAAGGGAAGCAGGAACAGGCACAGCAGCAGCCCGTGCACACGGCATCTGTGAACACCGACTCGCCAGAGGCAATGGAGCACTTGGGCGAGGTGCTGGCAAAGGGATCGGAACCAGGGGATGTTATTCTGCTCATTGGGTACGGGCACCACGACACCGCGGTGCACCAGCGTTGCCATGGCCAGATGTGCATCATCTTCCAGGGCATGTCGGTCACTCTGTCTTTCTACTCATACTGTGGTACTTTGCTGGATCAGAGCCGCACCTCTCTGCTGCCAGCATTGCGACAGTAGTCCTTCGTTGTGGTGTGCCAGCATCTATGAAAGTGTGTCTCGTGTAGTGATGGATTGCGCTCCCGTGACATCCGTGCTTGTGCTATTATGTGCTGCCCCATGCTGCTGCTGTTGTGGGCGCAGGGATCTCGGTACGGGCAAGACATGCTTTTCCCGTGGCTTCATTCGGGCATGCACAGGAGACCCGGAGCTGCTGGTGACATCTCCTTCATACCTCCTTGACAACACATATGAAGCCATGGATGGCACTATGTGAGTAGTCAGAACCTTCGTACATTTTGAGGTATATGGACACACAAGCAGCTGTGCTGGCCGCAGGCGGCTTGGCGGTGATAGTAGTGCAACGTTAACATGCGTGCCGTGATTTTTGATGCGCCTGCAGCCATGGGTGTGTGACCTGTGAGAAAACTCGTAACAGCACAGGTGCTCAGCAGCACATACACAGAACAGGTGTCCGTGTGTGTTTGAGATGACTCAGTTCTTGTTAACTTGTAGCAGCAGCCAAAATAAGAGCAACTGCGGCACGACACGATAGAATACACAGTCTGCATACGGCAGCAGCAATGCCAGCCCCTACCGGTGCTGCCTTGTGTTTGTACAGGCTGCACCACATGGACCTGTACCGCCTGAATGGACCAGAAGACCTGCACATACTGAACATACCAGAGGCAAGTGTCTGCTGGGCACCATCGCTGAACACCTGTGACTGCCAATTGTGCATACATGCGGCATGTGCCACATGATTGGGTCAAACCTGGCGGCAGCATCATCGACCTTTTACCAGCCTGCGCATTGTTCCGCGTTGTGTGATCAGCCATTCAGCACCGGTGGTGACATGCACGGGTCTCACAGAAACATATACTGGGGCCCTATTCCTGTCACAGCACAGTATACCGTGACCCGGGCCGTACATGACCATTGCCTTGTGCTGCTAATGCTGCTGCGCCCACTTCTGCTGCTGCCGCTTCTGCTGCTGGCGATTTGCTGGGAGCAGATCCTGAGCACCTGTGTGTGCTTGATCGAGTGGCCCAGTCGACTTGGCCATCTGACACCAAGCGTGCGCCTGGAGGTGCACATCAATGCCACCAGTGATGACAGGCGTACCGTAACCCTGCTCGGGCATGGTGACTGGTGGCGTGAAGCGGTACCTGCGGCCGCTGCTGCATTGACAGCACGTGCCGACTAGGTGTCCCCCCATTTTTAACATGTCACCCTTACCATGGACAGGGTCACATGCGCTGTGCGTGTTGGTTGTTGCCCTGCATGCTGCTTGTTTCCCAATCCTTGAACTGCGTGGGTTTTCACTAAACTAAGTTGTGATGCAGCCTATCAATTGACTCCCCAGTATAGGGCATGAACCCACCCCCAGGGTACGAGAAACATGCAATGACCTGCTGCAAGGAGCAAACGAGTGCTCTCCCAGCTGACGCGTACTCCACTGTTGTACTTCGGAAGTATTTCGATAAGGCCCGTGAGGCCCGGGAAATTGCGAAAAAAAAGGAAAGGTACACACCCTAGCCCGCTTAGGCCAGCATGTCCTCCAGCAGTCCGCTGCCGAACGCAAGGAGGCGGGAGACAGGGTGGATAGCCCGTCCCAAGAAACGGGGGAGCACCCCCCCCCTCCCCCCCGGCCCCCGGGTGAAGTCTGAAACGGATATGAAACGTTTTTCAAAATTGTTCCTCAGTTTTGCCCAGCTTTGGGGGAAACAGGCAGCCGGAGTTGAGGAGCGGCAGCGCAGCAGCAGCAGCAGCGGCAGCAGCATCACGCACGCACGTGCACCTAGGGTACGATTACCGGCACGCAGAAACAACCCGGCACCACGACGGGCAAGCGGTGTCGCGGTGGCCGCAGGACACCTAAACCACGAAGGGCGTCTGAAGGTGCCTGCTGCCATGGGGGCCGGTGCGTCGCGCCCGCCTGGCAGCAGCGGCGGCGGTGGTGGCAGCAGCAGCACTGAGGCTGCACCGCCACTCTGCGAGTTAACAGGGAACAAGGACCCACTCGAGCACACCTGGACGCTGCCCCCCCCCAAGCAAGACAGCATGTGGGCGGGGCTGTCCCTGGCAGCGGCTTTGGAGCTCAAGCACTTGGCAACGGAGCAACCCTCGCCACCCGCAGCAGCAGCGGCGGCGAGTGCTGCCTGCCAGGCGTGCAGGCTACTGGCGGCGCCGGAGTCAGACGCCCAGGCCTCTGGTGAGCCGTCCAGCGCGGAGCTGAGCGATCTGAGCCTGCTAATTGGGTCTGCCTGGTCCTGCAAGGAGAGAGGTGCGCTGAGGCGCAGGGCCATGGCAAGGCTGACCAGCGAATTCACTCACCTGTGCAGGAGGGAGGACTCCTTCCTAGCGCTCACCCGCCGCCGTGTGCACGCTCTGCACAGCATGCACACAGCCATGGCGCGGCGGCGAGCAGCAGCGGAGCGCGGGGCACCTGCCTGCCGTGCGCTTTTGCTGACACCTCAGGAGAGTGAGACGGAGCTGGAGCAGCCAGCGGAGGTGGTGCTCAGCGTCCAGCTGCTGGATTCGCTGCTGGGCGCACTGGATGACGGCGGCGTTGCAGCGCTGCGTGGCATCTTGGTGAGGGAGGTCGCAGCTGTGGTGGGTGCGCTGCCGCGCTGCTGCCTTGCTGGCGCAGCGGGGGTGAAGCCGGGGCGGCGCTGGCGCAGCGACAGCGCAGGAGCGGCGGGCGTTGATATCAGCGGAGCCTCCGATGTCGTGCGCAAGCTGCAGCAATTTCTGCATGCCCAGACGCTGCTGGCTGACGGAGGCGGCGATGAAGCAAGCCTGCGTGACCTGGCAGCAACGGCTCTGGTGAGCCTGGCGCTGGCACGGGGGCTTGCACGAGACCTGCTGCTCGCGGTGTGTGTCCTGCTGTCGGCAGCCACAGCAGCAGCTGCAGACGTGACGCCTGAGGAGGCGTCGCTCGACATCATGCAGAGATGCGGGAGCGGCAGCAGCAGCAGAAGCGTGGCTGAGCACAACGACAGGCCGTGTGCACATGCCAACGCCAGTAGCAGCGGTGCGGCTGGCGGCAAGCCACAACCCGGGGCGAAACCTCCTGCCAGGAGGTTTTCGCATCCGTCAGAGCCACCGGTGGTTGTGTCGGCTACGACGCCTGCCATGCAAGTAGGTGAGGCGTCTCTACACCAAAAAGACCTGCGGCTGGGATGCTCCAAACCATGGGGGCTGCAGGAAAAGACGCCCGCCAAGTCTCCCGCCTCTATAGACCGCAAGAAGAGGAAGAGCAAGGATAAAGCCGCAGCAGCTGGTGCAGCGGCGGCGGCTGTGGCGTGCGCCGACAGCGGACGAGAACCCTCAGGCGCTGAGCAGCAGCAGCAGCAACACCGTGCGCCTACGCCAGAGGTGCAGCCACCACACCAGCCGGTGCAGAGCGCGGCGACAGCACCGGCGGTACCTCCACGGTCGCCACCGCCAAACGTGCCGGCACTGATCCAACTGCTTAACGAAGCGGCGGCGGCGGCGGCGGCAGCAGGGTGCGCAGGCAGCGGCGCTGGCTCCAGTACGACGGTCACGGACGTATGGGCGTGCGGGCAAAACAGCTATGGAGAGCTGTGCCTGGGTGGTGGAGAGACGGGCGGGCGGCGGCGGCATGCCCTGGTCCCTTTGTTGTCTGGCAAGGAGGTGGTGGACGTGGCTGCCGGCAATGAGCACACGGTGGTGCTTTGCCGAAATGGGGAGGTGCTAACGGCAGGGTGAGTCAGCACTGCGCTTCCGCTTGCATGCCGGGAGCTGTGTCACTGTAGCAAGTCCATGGCACCAGCACCACAATGTTGTGACGCATGTGTGTCACGCCCTCTGTCAGCTGCCAAACACTTGAAACACCCGCACGCCCCGCCTGATCCTGCTTAGCGTGCGCAAGCTGCTGCCCCCACTTATTCTTGATGCGTTTCCATTGCCGCAACCCATGTGCATCGCCAGGTACAACGACAACGGACAGTGTGGGCTGGGGCACACGCAGCGTGTGCCCGCGCTGACTCCCGTGGAAGCGCTCTCGGACGGCGCCCTGGGCTCACACGCCACCGCCGTGCACTCATACAATGGCTGTGAGCACACGCTGGCTGTGCTGGCCGACGGCCGCGTGGCAAGCTTTGGGTACAACTGCCGAGGCCAGCTGGGCGTGGGCACAACCGCCAGCGAGTCCGTGCCTCGCCTGCTCAGCGCTGGGGGGCTCGTGGGTCGCCGCGTGCGCGCCATCGCGTGCAGCTACTACCACAGCGTGCTCGCATGCACGGACGGCGCGGTGTTTGCCTTTGGGCGCAACGACTTCAGCCAGCTGGGGCTGGGCGACACCACGGACCGGCCCGCGCCCACGCGCGTTGACGCCGCTGAGGCGCACGGCGGCGCCGCGGCGGTGGCGTGCGGGCAGTACCACACCATGCTGGTCACGCGCGGCGGCGCGGTTCTCGCATGCGGCAAGAACGACTATGGGCAGCTGGGGGTGGAGGCGGGCGGCGCTGGCGGCGGTGCGGCTGGCGGCGGGCGCGGCGGCGGCGGCGGCTGCAAGGTGCTGACGCGTGTGGGCGGGGCGCTGGAGGTGGAGCGCGCGGTGGGCGTACAGTGCGGCTACTACCACTCTGTGGTGCTGGCGGAGGGCGGGCGCGTGTTTGCCTTTGGGCGGAACGACTACGGGCAGCTGGGTCTGGGGCATGCCATGCAGAGCGTTGCGGTGCCGGCGCTGGTGGCGGGCGTGGAGGGGAAGGGCGTGGTGCAGGTGGCTGCAGGGTGCTACCACACCGTGCTTGTCGCGGGCAATGGCATGCTGTATGGTGAGTGCAGCGTGTACATGTGGCCGGCTACACACATCCAGTGGTAGCTGTCAACCCAAACAATACCGAAGCACTAGCATGGCATGTGGGGGCATGCAGGATGTAGTGTAGTTTGCATGGTGTGATAGGGCCGCTGCGGTAGTTTGACGCCCGCTGCTGCTGCTGCGCCAGACTATTAATGCCAGTCAGCTTGCCAACGCGTGAGCTCGTAGGGAGCGGGTAGAGCTGGCGATGCATGACCAGCACCTGTAGCAATCAGTGCACAAACCGCACATTGAGGCGCCCACGAGGCAAGTGGGAATCCCAGCACAAACTAGGCACAAACTAGGCTCAGAAGCATATGTCGGTCTGCAAGGTGCACCTGCAGTTGTGGGCTGTATTGGTGCTTAGAAAACCAAGCAGAGGATGTCGACAATCTAACATGAGTGAGCGCTGCGTCCATGCTCGCCCCTCCAGTGTGCGGGAGGAATAACCATGGGCAGCTGGGCACTGGCGACACGGCAGAGCGCCACAGCCCATACCCGCTGGACACTTTCCTTGGCATGCGTGTTGCCAAAGTCGCTGCTGGGTTCTACCACACCATTGTCATCACCGGCAGCATTGATGGCACAGCAGCGGCACTTACGGACACTACATGCAGTGGCGGCATGCCGTCCACTGCCACGGCTGCAACTCCGTTTCAACAGCTGTGCCCGCCGTGCTACCTGCCGGAGACCATCCTGTCGCATCACACACTATGTCGATGCGGCTGCAGTCTGAGCGACGGACCCTCTGGCGATGGAGCGGCAGCGTCTTCGCTGGACGGCGCACTAGGTGCCGCAGCCGTGGTGTGGGCCCAGGCGCGCACACAGCAAACCCAGGCGCAGCAGGCCAGGCAGGGCAGCAGCGGCAGCAGCAGCGGTGGCGCCTGCATGGTCTCTTGTGAGGCGGCGGCACTGCAGGTGCTGGCGCACATGAGCAGACTCGTGGCGCCAGCCCTGTTGGCAAGTGCTGCTGCCACTGCAAGCGGCGCCGCACGCTCCGTGGGCGCACCACCACTCGTGGACAGCCAGCAGCTGGGCGGCGCAGGGGCGCTGGAGCGCAGCTGTGGCGGCCCAGGCGCACACCCGCAGGTGCGCTGCATAGACCCCTGTGCAGACACCCTGGACCTACTTCGCTGCCTGGTTGCGCAGCTCTGTGGCGGGGACTCGTGGGCACGCAGCGGCGGCGGCGGCTGCGGCGAGGGTATGCTCGGCCAGTACCGGGTCAACGCGGCGCTGGCGTGCCTGCGCGTTACGCGCGCCAACGTGCTGGCGCTGCGCATGTTGGACGCCGACGCAGAGGGCGCTGCAGGTGACGCGGCACTGTCAGACCCGTGCTGCTGCGCGGAGACGGAGCTGCAGTTCGTGGCGAGCTGCGCTGACACACAGTGGGGGGGGCCCAGCCCAGCGGCGGCGCCGGAAGATGAGAGCATGGACGAGTCCCTGGGGGGAGCGAGCTGCGCCACGTTGCCGTTCCTGTCTGCGGCGCTCAGCTGGGACGGGAGCGGCGAAGTGCGCATGGAGGCGGCGCTGGCGAGCCTGCGCAGGTGCCTGCTGCAGCTGGTCATGTCGCAGCTGCCGTTTCCTGCGGATGCGGCTCGAGCAATCAAGGTGCGTGACATCGCTCGTGTGCACTGTGTCTGGAATGTGGGTTTGGCAGAGCGCGCTCCGATTGCAGACCTACTGGTAGTGCAGCCAGACTGCGGAATAGCACATAGAGCGGTAGCTGCAGTACCAGTACAAGGCGCCTTGATGCACATGGAGCTGTGTATAAATAAGGCTCAGACGATGCCAAGCCTTGCCACTTGTATTACGCGCTGGCGCACAGCAGTATTCGAAGCAGACCTGTGTGTGTGCCAACTGCACCCGTGTCAGACAACCAGATGCGGCCTACGCCTGTGCACAGTGAGCAGGCACCTGCACACCACTTTGCTGCAATAGCTAACATGCAGTGCGTTGCGCGCTGCATTACTATGGTCCTGTGCAGGACGAGGCTGCGAACACCCTGGTCCAGGGGCTCACCTTCTTCTTCGCATCTCCAGAACAGCAGTGCCGCTTCGTGAACTCCCTGCTGCGAGCAACCACTACAGCTTCAACAGCGCCACCTGCTCTCCATGCGGCCACCGGCCTGCCTGCCGCGCGGCGCTGGCTGCTGGGCCCACTGCTCCAGTGCCTGTCAGAAGACACGATGGCGGCACGACTGGTGCCATACCGCGTGGCCCACACATGCAGCGGCAAGGAGGCTTTCACCGCCAACAGCACCAGCTGTGCAGCGTGCACTGCGGCCGCAGCCCTGTCATCACTTCTGGAGGCGCTGGTGGAGGCGGTGGCCGATGGCGGCGCCACCGAGCGCGCCATGCGCTGCGGAGACGCGGGAGCAGCGGCGGTGCCGGATGCGCGGACAACAGCGAGCAACAACGACCAGAACGCATGCGCGGCGGCGGCCGAAGCGCAGGCTGTGCGCACACACGCGACCGCACTGCTCCTGGCGCTGCTGAAGCAGGTACTTCACTGGGCAGCGGTGCACGTGCCGACAACGGCGCCCGTCACCCCCCCCGACGATTTCGAATGGAGCACCGACCAGGCACACTTCTGGTGCAACGCGTCGGTCATGGCCCACCCGGCTGGGGACACTGGCGCGACGTCACCATGGGGCTGCCTGGTGCACGTGGCAGAGGAGGCGCTGACATGCGCGAGCGATGTGCTCAGCGCTGGCGCGCGTGTGGGCACGCTGGAGGCGGGCCTCGTGGGACGCGTGATGCCGGCGCTCGTGTCCGGCTTGCAGCCCTTTGCCGGCAACCCCTTTGTCGCGCTGCGGCTGGCGGACCGCGCCTGCTGCATCATGCAGCAGCTCGACGCTGCATGCGCCGCCTGCCCGGATGTGCGTGCGGCGGACGCGCGTTTCGCCGTGGCGCGGGGACCGACAGGAGGCGTGGGTGCTGGCGCTGGCGGTGGCGCAGCTGCTGGCGCCGCCGGCGTCGCTGGCGGCGCAGACGCAGGCGCCGGCTGCAGCGAGGCGCATGCGCTGCCATGGCTGCTGGCGCTGGCGAAGTCAACGGCACTGCTGGCGGGGCGCTGCTGCGCAGCCATTCTGACTGGGGACACCCTTGCAGACTCGGCGCTGGCACGGGCAGCGCAACTCAGCCCCACCACCCATGCCTGGTCCGCTCCTCCCTCCTTCCTGCTGGCTGGCGGAGTGGACTTTGCTGCGCTGACACCTGCCATCGCCGCTCATGACCCCAGGCGAGCGGCGCAGCCATCCGACGCGGCTGGCGCTGCCGGGCCGACTGCCGCAGGCGGCGCCTTTGAGAAAGGTGTACCTGCGCACATCGTGGCATGGCTGGCAAAGGCGCGTGCGGCCAGCGATCAGCGGTACGTGGCCGTGCAGAGGGCGGCGCGGGCGGGACCGGACGGCGGACACCTGGCTGCGGCTGAGGGCATTGCTCTCGCAGCCATGCTCAAACACGCCGGTGTGCAGGCGGCCACGGTGTCACTGGCGGCGGAGCGCGGCGCCGCGCCTAGCGGGCCCGTGGAGCTGGCGTGGCAGACAACCATGGACCTTGTGGTGTGGCTGTGGCACAGGCGCGCGGAGCTGAAGGCCCAGGGAGCGTCCCCAGCGGAGGCGATGGCATCACTGCAGTGCGCGTCGGCGTGCGCAGCGTTCCTGCTGTCGCTGCGCGCGGCCCCCGCCCCTGCGCTGCACGCGCCAGGGCTACGGCGCCCATGGGTGAAGGCGCTCACCGCGGTCAGAGCTGCAGTGCGTTTGAAGCTGCGGCGGCGCAGCGCTGGCGGCGCGCGCCCCCTGTGTGCCACGTGCTCCGCCGTTTCAGCGTTTGTGGTGGACGTGGTGGGCGGCAGCGACGCGCGGGAGGCATTGAGCGGCGTCCAGTGCGCTGTCATGGCTGGCCACCTGCGTGCCACCAGCCGCCGCAGTGCGCTGGAGGCGTACCAGCTGGCCATGGGCGGCCTCACCATGCCCTCGCCACTGGCGGACTTCCTGTGCGCCCTGCCGCCGGCGCTGCATGGCGTGTGTGCCGGCTCCGGCTCTGACGACACCGACTGTGGCATCACGGCGCAACTGCGCAGCACTGGCGCCGCGGTGCAGAGCGGAGTGGAGCAGGCTGCTCGTGGGCTGCTGGCGGCACTGCTGCGGCTGCTCGAGGACATGGCCCACGGTGATGTGCGAGCCTTTGACGTCCGCACTGCGCTGGTTGTGCTGGATGCGCTGGGAGCGTGCGCCATTGGTGGCAGCGCCGGCACGGCGCTGGGACTGCAGCAGGAGGCGAGTACAATTGCCTGTCTGCAATGCGTCATCAGACAGCTGGATGTGCGGCTGGCAGGAGCGGGCACCATTGCAGCAGCCGCCGCTGCATCCCCGCCACCGACGCACCGCAAGTCGCCATCCTCGCCCATGGCATGTGGGACGCGAACAGGCGCGTTGAGATCGGCACGGTCTACCACAGCACTATCAGAGGCAGCGAGGGGGAGTGGCAGCAGCGTCGGCGCCAGCGACGCCGCCATGCGCGACTGCCGTGCCGCGGCGTGGGCGGCACTGCGAGTGCTGGTACTGCATTTCCAGCCCACCACCGTGGCTGCCGCCGACGGCGCGCTGCCAGCCCTGCGGACCGCGTTGGACCATGCGCACAATGCGGCTGCGGCGGCCGCTGGTGCGCCATCGCCCCCAATTATGGATGCAACCTGCGGCGCAGAGACTGGCGGACCGTGCTCACCCGCAGCGCAGCTGGGCAGCTCTGCACAGGCGCAGGCCCTGAGCTTTGACATGAGCGTGTCATCGTCCGCCGTCGCGGTGGGAGGGTCCGGACATCGGCGGCGCTGCCAGGAGCTTGTCAGCGCCCCCCGTCAATTCGCCAGCGCGCACGAGAACGTGGTGTTCCCAGCCGAGCAGCTGCTGACGGGCCCATGCGGGGCCGGCATGGACTTCTCCCTGTGCTGGTGGCTCCTGCTGGCGCGCAGCTGTGGCGGTGGCGGGAGCGGAGCGGGGGAGGCGGGCACGGTGCTGACGCGTGGTGCCGATGGCGACAGGCTGCCGGGTGTGTCGCTGCTGCGCTGCAGTGGCGGGAGTGGCGAGTGCCGCCTGGAGGTGTGCCTGGGCGGTCCGTCCTCTGGCACAGCAGCGTGTGAACGTTTGACCAGCAAGGAGCCGGTTCCATTTGGAAGGCAAGTCGATCACGGGCCGCTTGGTGCCTGACAGCAATGAGCACTTGAGTTTGTTCTGTGTAGTGGGTGTCAGACATGGTGCGTGCATGGAGCCGCCGGCACACACCAGACCGCAGAAACTCACCACACTGGCTGTGTGCCAGACGGACCTCACAGCAGACCTCATTATCATGCCGTGTGTGCGCAATAACTCCACCTCTGCTCATACCTCCTCGCCAACTGCGCCCTGGTGACTTGCCCCAACCCGCAGATGGACGCACGTCTGCCTGGTCACAGAGGGCGCAAAGCTGCGCCTTTACCTCAACGGCACCCTCGACGCGCAGCGCACCACTGCGGCCGCGCACCGCGCTGCGGCCCAGGGTCCCCACCCCATCTACATCGGCTGTCCGCCGGCCAGCGCTGCGGACGGCCCCGCAGGCCCACGAGAGGGCTTCCAGGGAGCGGTGGCCCACCTGCGCCTCTACACCCGAGCGCTGTCACCCATACACGTGCGCATCATCTGTGAGCCGGGGCCCCCGCCAGCCGCGCCCAGGCCGGACGCCGCCACGCACCAGCTCTGCGCGGTACTGTGCGCGGCGGCCGCGGCGGCGCCGTGCGTGCGCCGCGCCATGGGCGCGCAGCCGTGGGCGCAGCTGTGGCTGGGCCTACTGCTGGGCGGAGCGACGCTGCGCGTGCGCACCGCCGCGGCGCGCACACTGGCAGTGCTTGCTCCTCACGTGGACCCCGCCCACTTCGGTGGGCGTGCCTTTTTCGCGCACATCCTGCACCTTGTGGGGCTGTCGCACTGGGGCAGCGTGCCCGCGGACGGCGGCGGCAACAATGACGCGGTCGCTGAGGCGACGCCCCCGGCATCGGCACGCGGAGATGGCGAGGGGAGGCAGCAGGGGCATGTGCTGGCCGGCACGGCGGCGGTGGCGCGGCGGCGGACCGGGAGCGGGCTGGCCACGCACACGCTGCACGGGCCTGAGGCGGGTCTGCTGCCCTCGGCGTTCGAGTCTGGTGTGTACGCATCGGAGCTGGTGCTGCTGCTGCGCAGGCTGTGTGCTGTGCGCGCCTGGCAACCGCATGCCCGCGTGGCTGCCGCAGCAGCGCTGGAGCCGCTCGGCGTCGCTGCCGCTGCCGGTGCGGGCCCAGGAAGCGGCGGCAGGCACGCGCCCCCCCCGTGCGCGCTGGGCACACTGCAGCTTCTCGGCGGGCAGTCAGACTTTGTTCTGCCAGGCTCCACCGTGTCAGTGGTGAGCGCACGCGACGCGCATGACACGGGCGAGGCGTGCGCCGTTCTGCACTGCGACGCCCCGTGCACATCGCTCACGCTGCTCTCCCGCGAGAGCCTGCGCACCTTTGCCGTGGCCTGCGGCGACGCCGGCGCGCACCGGGTGCAGCCCTGCCCGTTCCGCAGGCCTGTGCCACTGGCCATGGCGTGGCAGTGGCAGCTGCTGGGCACGGCGACCGTGACGGAGCTGTTGAGCGCGTGCCTGCGCCCACCTGCCATGGCACTGCGGTCTGCATCGGAACACGGCAGCGAGGGCGGCGAAAGCGCTGCAAGGCGCGTGCGTGCGCAGGCGGCGGCGGCACGCGCCCTGCACGGCATGGTCCGCACAGACAGCGACTGGCTACAGCAGCTGCTGGACGGCGGCAAGGGCACGGATGGTGTCCTGGCCGGCGTTATCGCGGCGGCGCTCGCCTGCGATGGCGCAGCAGCGTTTGCAGCGCTGGAGGCGACCGAGGTTGCTGCCATGGCGTTGGATCGCAGGATCTTCCAGGTGCACACCGCTGCGCGCGCTGACACTGCGGGAGCCGCGCAGCCTGTTGGCGCCACCAGTGGGGAGCATGGCACGGTCTTCATGGAGTCGTTCCTTAGCGCGGTGGCCGACTGCGTGCGGGAGCGGTCACGTGCAGGCCAGAGCGATACCCCAGCTGGCGGGGCAGCCGACAGCAGCCGTGGAGCCGCCTCCACTGCAGCACCGCCATGCGCGCCATGCCCTGAGTGTGACCACATACAGCTCGCTTCCGGACCCCAAGGTGGCAGGTCGGCTGGCAGCGGCAGTGCCGCATGCGCCATGTGCGGCCAGGCTGGCGCGGGCGCACCGCCGCCGAACCGGCCTCAGCGGGAGGTGCGGGCTCCAGAGCGCGGCCGTGGCAACAGCCGCAGCAGCCGATCGTCATCCCCTAGGCCAGCCTCGGCGCTGTCACACGCATCTGGGCGTCACCGCAGCATAGCACGCACGCCGCGCAGCGCGCGCAGCCGCAGCGGTGGCAGCAGCGGCTGTGCTTCCCCACCCCCCCACAGCAGGTGCAGCAGCAGGTGCGGGCCCACGCTCGGCGGGCCGCAGCAGCAGCAGCGGCGGCGCAGCAGCAGCATGGCGGCTGGTGCGACCCTGCTGACGGACGATGACGTGCCGGCGGAGCTGGTGGAGCAGCTGACGGTGATCGGCTTCCCGCAGGAGTGGTGCGCGCTGGCGCTGCGCGAGAACGGGCTCAACGTGCTGGCCGCGTCCACGTGGATTGTGGAGAACCTCGATGCGCTCAGCAGCCTGCACCTGCTGCGTGACGAGGAGGGCGGGGCGTCTCCGCGTGGCGATGGCAGCATGGGTGTCAGTGGCGGCGTCGGCGAGGGAGGGGGCGCTTCGGGCGCCGGCGGCGGCACGGACGGCGCCACGGACTCCGATATGCACAGCAGTGACGGCGACGACAGCGACGACAGCGGCAACGAGTACCGCTACAGCTCCGCCGCCTTCGACAGGCTGGGCGAGGGAGGCGGTGCCTACGATGGCGCGCTGCGCCTGTCCTCCGCTGGCAGGCGTGCTGGCGGCCCTGGAGATGATGGCAACAGCGATGGCGAGGGCGCGGACGATGATGATGATGACGCGGGTAACGATGGGGGCGAAGACGCCAGCGGCGCCTATGGCGGCGGCGCGCTCGCCGCCGCCGCCGCAGATGCAGATGCCTCTAGCGAGCGCGCCTACCTGCGCGCGCTGCGCAACATCATTGGCGTGGACGTCGACACGGAGATGTACGCGCTGCAGCAGCCGCGGCAGCGCGCGTGGCATGGCGGGGCGTCCCGCGCGTCGGGCACAACAGCGGGCGCGCGCGCGCCAAGCGACGCCACCAGCGAGGACGCCCTGGAGGTGCAGGGAGGGCGCGACCGCACAGCACTTGCAGTTTATGCGGAGGACAGGGTTTTCTTTGGCGGGGCCGGTGCGGTAACGGATTCTGGGGGCGCCGACGGCGGGTGCAGCTGGATCAAGGCGGCCAGCAAGCAGGTGTGTGTTTTGCTCTTGGTTGCCGCGGAGTCGACTCATGCACGCTTTCTCTCTTCATATCCGGTCACACATTTTCGCAGGCTTCCCAGAAGCTGAGTGCACTACTGTTGTTGCTGCTGCTGCTGCTGCTGCTGCTGCGCGTGACAGGCGAACTCATCATCGGGCGTGGCCGCCCTCGCCCGCGCCTGGGTCCAGCTTCAGGCGTCTCTTGCAGCCATGCACGCCCGCTGTGCGGTGCTCTGCATGCTGCGGCGCTGCTGCAACCAGCGCGCGGCCACGCCAGCGGCACTTGCGGGGCCGCAGCTCCCCCTTCCCATGACGCCCCCACAGTTTGTGCGGCTCATGCGTGTGACGCTGCACCGCGGTGCGCAGCTGCCCCTGGCGCCGCGTGGCGCCCCCCCCGCCGTGGGTGCGCGCTGTTTCGACGCCACGGCAATCATGCGCGCGGCGCTGCTGGCCTGGCTGCGCTCGGAGGCACAGGGCGACGCCTCCGCAGCTCAGCAGCCGCGCAACACGGGCCCAGGGGCTGCACAGACTGTGGAGGCGAGCGGTGGGGGAGCGGATGGGGGCAGCGGCGTGGGCAGCGCGGTGGTGCGTGCGTGTCTGGATGATCTGGTGGCAGCGGCGGCGCTGGAGGAGCTGAGTGATGTGGCTTGGGGAGCCAGGGACGAGCGGGCGTCGGATGCGCAGGCACTGGCACGCCCCAACGCGGAGCTGGCGCACTGGTGAGATTGGTCAAACTGTTGTGGCGCCATGCAAAGTTCGTGCTGGCCGCTGCTGCTGAGGTGGCGTATGTGCTTAGTGCGCAGCGCTCCTGGACATTCGGTTGCAGTGGTGATGGCTTGACACGGGCGTGTCCTGGTGGACTGTGGTTTTGCTGGAGCGACGGCGACTCTGGAGGAGTGCAGGAAGTGCTGACATGTGAGCTGTGTGTGTTCCACACTGTTGCTGTGCCCGGCGGCTGCCATGCAGGGGGCTGGACGTCCTGCTTTCAGCTAACTGGGACTGCCCATCTGTGGTGGCGGACACCACCTTCAGCCGCCTTGCGTACTGCCTGAGGAGTGAAAACCTCCCGCTCAAGGTGAGCAAACCCCATGGCACGCCGCACACACCGCATTCATGCGGTTATCACCTGGTGCTACAGCTGGTGTCCTAATCAGCTTGCTTTCAGACACCTGCTGCTGCCGCACATGCCAGGCACAGTTGTGCAGACATTGGCCTCCAGAATGATTTAATGCATACCTCACAGGGAAGGGTGTACACATACGCCGCCATGCTTGTCATATGCAGGAGGTCACCATGTGCGTGCTGGCAGCCATTGCAAGGCGGTGGCGCATCAACACCTGCTCAGCACTCGCGGCTGGCGCTGGCGGCGGCGCCAGCAGCAGCACAGCCAGCGCAGTCAGTGCACCGACATTGCTGGCAATGGAGGACGCTATTCAACGCCACCTCGACCTGGGATCGCTGCGCTGGTGCCTTATGCGGCGCGCTGCGGTGGAGCGCGGGCATGGCCGAGTGTTCTTCACCGCGTACCTCCAGGTGGGTGGAATAGGGTATGAAGTCTGTCATTGGGCACACGTGCGCAGACGCCAAGTCTTGCTAGGAGCCCATGTGTGTTGTCAACAGCTTGTTGACTCTGAGCTTGCTGCTAATAATAGAACCCAATCCCGCAGGGAAGCGGAGGCTGCATTTTCGGTGCGACTTGGTGGCACGGAGTGCCGGCCGGCGCACTGCTACGGCACAGTGGTGCACTGGCAGTGCCGGCGTATGTGACTTTCTGTTTGTGCGCATGCTCTTATGCCATTGCGCAGGCTATGACCGACCTACATGTGTCGGCACTGCTGCTGAGGGAGGCACTGACGCAGCGCAGGCTGCAGCAGCCCGAAAGCCAGGAGCTACAACTTCACGGCGCAAGCACTGGATCAGCGCCAACAGTGGTGTTAGCACAGATGCAGCCTCCTGAAGCAGTGGCAACAGCGGACCGGAGCACGGCTGGCAGCACTTGCATCATTGGTGGGGCCACCAGTGGCTGCAGCATGACACTGACGTGGCAGCCTGTGAAGGTGCAGCAGCAGGTGCGCAATAGCGGTGCGCAATAGGCGGTCCCAGCTGGATGCCCACGCTGCCTCTCTCGCACCAAACCTCACGCCTCCTCATGCATCAAACTTGGTCCTCTGCTGCAGTGCTGGCTGACACCTGTGCCTCTTCCGTGTGCAACATTGCCTGCCATAATGCACACGCCGCCTGCTGTACCGCGCTTGCTGCGCAGGAAAACCGTGCAGCGGGTGCCAAAGGCCAGCCGCCCTCCACCGCCGTCGCCACGTACGAGCTGGGGATGGCAGCCCCCACGCTGTCACCCGCCGCCACGCCGCACTTTCACCGCATCTACCACGGCACGTCCCTGCGCTGCACGGTCATGGTGCCCACAGCTCTTGCAGCATACACCTTCCGCGTGCGCGCCGTGCACCCCGCCGCGGCCACGCCATCGCCTTGGAGCGCCACGGCCGCAGCCAATGCCGCCGCCGCCGCCGCCACCGCCACCAGCACGGCCGGCGAACCCACGGCGGCCGTGGCTTCCGTCCCAGCGCCGGCCTTCAGGTTCGACGTGGCGGCGGCGGGCCCCGCCGTGGTGATCTCCAGCGGGGACGGGCTCAGCGCGGGGTACACGTGCAGCGAGGCGTGGAGCACCGTGCTGGGCAGCGAGGCGCTCGTGTGCGGGGTCAACCGCTGGGAGGTGCGCGTGGACGACACGCCCACGCCGTACCTGTTTGTGGGCGTGGCGGCGCGCGGCGCGGACCTGGCGACGTTCCTGGGCGGCGACGACAAGGGCTGGGGGTTCATTGGTGACCGCGCGCTGTACCACGCCCGCGCTAAGACGCGCGCGTACGGCGAGCGCTTTGGGCGGGGCGACGTCATCGGCGTGACGCTGGACCAGCGGCGCGGCACGCTGGCATTCAGCAAGAACGGGCGCGACCTGGGCGTGGCCTTTGCGGGGCTGCGCGGGGAGCTCTTCCCCGCGGTTGCCTTCTACAACCAGGCAAGCCTCCATCCATGCCGGCCAAGGAAGCATGCCTGTTGGGGCGGTGTGCAGTGTGGAAGGGGCGCCTGCTGTGGCATGCCCGGTGCTGTTATGGCATGTCTTTACCAGGCTTTCGCCGCCATGTCCGCAATGCCATCGCTGCCTGCCTGCAGCAGCCTCAGGCAGCATGTGCATACCCCTGTTGTGTGCTCACTGGAGACCATGTCATGCTATTCTCTGCGGGTCCACAGGGGCAGCGGGTGTCCCTGGTGCGCAACGCGTTCCATTGTGAGGGTGCGGGCGTAGTCATCACTGGCTCTCCCTCCAGCACCGCCCCTGAGGACATCTGCGATGCGGCAGTCACCATGGAGTGCATGCTGGCTGGCAAACCGCTGCCGCGGGACCTGCTTGCAGATGCTCGAGATGACTACTGGTAAGTACAAATGCAGTCAACAATCCAGGTCGTCCCCTACATGTGTGCACGCCATCGGGAAAGTCAGCAAACACAGGCAGGGCGCCGTAGCACGCGCCGGCCACCCAGTCACCGGTGACAGTTGTCTCTGCAGAGGGCAGAGACTGCAGTATGCCAGCCGCATATGCACATCAGCGACGGCAACAATGATCATTCCTTTTAAACACACAGCGCCCACAACCCCGTGTCACGCCCCGCTGCAGGGGCTGGGCGGAGGGCCGCAGAGTGTGGCACGCCACTGCGGACGGCTACGAGCTGCCCTTCGAGACTTACACATCTGCCATCACAGCAGCTCTCGCACGCGGCAGCGGCGCCCAGGCCACTGTCTTGCACAGGCTGTACGCCGGCGCGCGCGTGCGGACGCCGCGCGGCAACGCCACCGTTGTGGGTGCGCACGACGGCGAGGTGTGGCTGCAGGTGGACGGCGAGGCGGGCGCGTGGTTCTTTGCCGCTGAGGAGATAGTGGCAGGGCAGGTAACGGGCCTGTTTGTCGTGGGCGGCGACGCGGCTGCGGCTTGTGTGCCGGTGCTGGAGGTGCGTGCAACGGTGCCGTCTGACCTGCCCGCGGCACACCCTGCTGTGACTCCCGCTGTGTGATGTCCCTGCTGAAACACTCAGAACACGCCGCCTACAGCACCTGACTGCGGTGCATCATGTACACATGTCCGCTGTTGCCCGCGCTGCAGGATGTGCCGGGCGCGGCCCTGCCAGCGCCCATGCCACTTGGCGACTTTGCGCGCCTGGCGGACTGCCCCGCTTGGAGCCCCGACATGGACGCGTGCATCACTGCGGCCGTCAACGAGCACGCACACATCACTGCCACCTCCCCCTTTGCCCTCGCACCCCAAGTGCTGCGTACTGCACTCACGCCTGGGGTGTGGGCAGCCCTCGCCGCCGCGGCGCGCGCTGCTGGCGCTCCGGCACCGCCCTCTCTGCTCGCGGTGGCATGCCGCCTGGCAGTCCTGCGTCTCCACAACCACCGTGTCGCCTGCGTCCTGCCCTACTGCAACCTACAAGCGGCGGCAGGCGACACCGCAGACAGCGACAGCGCCCATGACGGCTCTGCAGACCATGTCGTCACCGCCGCACCCACCACCAGCAGCTGTCTTGGTGGCGCAAACGGGAACCAGCACCTGGGCGCGCTGCTGTCGCAGCTGCGTGGCAGCGTCTTCCTGGCCACCAAGGAGGCGCTGCTGCAGCGCTGCGTGGAGGCGACCGTCACCCCCGCCGGCAAAACAGAGGATGACTATGACTACCCGGACGAGCTGCCGCAGGTGGCCCTCAACCGCCCGCGCGCGGCCGTGGGCGCGGGCAACGCGGCCGCAGCGGCCCGCCTCCGTGCATCCCTCTTTGGGCAGCTGCGCGCTCAGCTGGCGCCCCTGGGCGGTGCGCGCCTGCGCATGGGGTACTCGCACCCAATGGACGACGGGCAGGCGCGCACCTTCAAGGTTCGCTTCGAAGGGGAGGGCGTGGACGACTACGGCGGCCCGTACCGCGAGACCTTCACGCAGCTCGCCGAGGAGCTGACCGCCACCAGCGCGCCCTTCGGCCCGCCGCCGCCGCCCGCCGCCGCCGCGGGCAGCGTCGCGGCC
>JAULBY010014080.1:0-13500 GCA_032358315.1 Ophiocytium majus | reverse complement strand
TGATGACATCATCAACAACAAAGTCCATCGCCATATTAAGTAACTCATGATTCTCTTTGCTCAGGTCACGACACCGCAACAAGTGTTTCAATGCCACATGAAGATTCTCATGTAACACCAATGCACGCAACACAGAGTCAGAATCATATTCGGGTTTAGAGATTTCCTCATGACAGTAAATCTTATCAATGCCATCTGTGTATGCAGTAAACAACTCGCCTTCCTCCTCGGCAGTCCTTACCTCATTCTTACCCGATGCAATGATGCCCGAATACAATGCAGTATTACTATGTTGCATCAAAGCAATATGCGCTCTTTTAATTCTAGTTTCTTCCTTCGTTCTCATTTGTTCCCCTTCGTTACAACTTCAAGATAATTGCCATGGTCTATTACTGTGGCTTCCCCTTTGCTAATCTGCGATAGTTTATACGCAGTATGTCGCTTAAAATCTTCATACCTAGACTTCTTAGCGAGATACAGTAACGTCATAGAACTACCCCATACAAACAAAAACATTTCACTCAATGTTATTTCCATCTTCATCTCCTAATGAACTCTTGTTTAAGAACCAAACAACTCATGGTTTGCTACTGCCCATGTCTCTATCTCTTTATTATTCCTTGCAAGTTTTACTGTGCGCTTGGCTCGCATTATCATAGTAAAGAATATGGCTTGAACCTCATCGCTAGCAACTCTCTTCACGAATGTCATAAACTTGGATAGCTCATCCTGTGTTTCTACTACATCTATCGCTTGAAACATCAACATAAGAAGTGCCGCCATGTCTTTCGGAAGGTCAATGTTATCTGGTGATTTGATGATGTCCTTGAAGTCAGGTAATTGACTCTCCAATGACAAAAACGCTGACATATCTTTGGCGGCAGATAAGCCTATCGTTCCAGCCAATGCACACATCGTAGCGTTCTCACCTAACACATCCTTATTGGCAACGATGACCGATGACTTCGCCAATGACCTTGGTGATACGAATGACATCTGTGGTTTCTTAGGGTTGAAGATGTATGTGTTGTCTTCTTGGTCGCCCGTCATGTAAGAATTCATGCACGCAGGTCTCATAGAAACGAACGCTCTAATCGAACGATGAACTTTGTTCTCTGTCGCCCATAACAACCATTCTTTAACTGTCGGCTTTGCCATCTTCATAATACACACACGATTACCAGCATGGGCAAGCATACTATCGCCTACACCATCTGAGGAATTATTAGATGTTGCAAATATGATTGACCCTTCAGGGAGAGGCACATCGCCCACCATCCGCTCTAGCATCATACGAGTAAAGATTACTTGCAATAACTTCGGTGCTTTCATCAACTCATCGAGACAGATAACCTTTGGCTTATCGCTATCCATCTTGAATAGACTAGCCACATAATACTCAAGGGATTTGGTAGCGTGATTTGGGATTACCATACCAATGTCTGACATATCTTTTACAGGACAGTCCACATAGATGTAGTCATACTTATCGCCTAAGTCTTTCTCCATCATTGATAACAACGATGTCTTACCTACCCCAGGCTCACTAACAATTACTGGGGTAAGACTTGTGCCAACGACAGGGATTAACTTGCGTAACTCATTGATGCTTACTGTTTCAACTAAATTGATATTACTCATTTGAACTTCTCCTTAACTATGATTAACTGAATTGAACTACTAACTATATTTGAAATACTACTGAGACAAACAACACTACTCTTGGTCTTCGATACACTTGAAAGCACCGAACTTGGACAGGATGTCGTCTACACCGCTCTTGACAATATCCCGAACCGCATCGCTCTCTCGTAAATCGTCAGCCGATACACCATCTAAAACATTCTTCAACGACTCTGAGGCTTCGCTCATCTCTTCGTCATTCGTAAGATTAAAGCCACGGAAGGTCTCGCACAACGCTCTCGCTTTCTCGATTGTTCCCTCGTAAATCTTACGCTTCTTAGTTTTGACTTCACCATCAAAGGAAGTGCCAATCTCGTCATACCCACAACAATGGCTGATACTCTGCATTACTTCTGCGAACTGACTAGCAATCTCTGACATCACCTGAGGAACTATCTCGTCATTGATTTGCTTCTCAAAGGTTAGTTTCAAGTCCTCTGCCAAGTCATTAGATATATCGCAACGATAGTCATGTGACGGAACTTCTGACACATAAAGACGGATACGAAACTTATCCTTGATTTGGTCTACTGTCGGATACTCTGTGCGGTCAAACATATCCCCTTGCTTAAATGCCATGTTAGAAACAATCTGCGGATACTTCTGCAAGAACTCATCACGCAACGCAAAGTAAGACTTCTCATGTTGGTGAAACTCTGTTTTAAACTTTGGTAGATTGATGACAGGCAATAAACGCAACGCACCGTTCCAATCGTAAGTCGCACGACGAAGCCAGTTATATACGGTCTGACGGTAATTGAGCAACTGCTTGTGGGTCGGGTCATCTGCTAAGAGATTCTTAACATATCTACCAGCGCTATGGTCTGCCTTCTTAGCGGTAGTCACCTCGTTAGAGATGATTCTGTCTTGCTTGGTCGCTGACCACACGCTGACCTCGGCTGATACTAATACTGCTGATGTCGCCAAACTTATTACATGGTTGGGACTCTGTAACTGCATGATTGAACTCATGGTAACTCCTTCACTAGATTATTACTTCATTAACTGATGAACTGTTATACAGCTCGGCTCTTACTACGGATACTCGCCCTACATACATATTATACCACATACTTTACATATAGGAGGTGTTTATATGACTTTTTTATGTCCAATCGACCACCAACTGTCGGTTCACGCACATCCACTCATGACTATAGTTTCCCCAATAGTCTGACTCAACATCATCGGTCTCTTCCCCGATGCGGTTAAATATTCCACCTATATATTCATTCCCTTTCCTAAGCGGAACGTCAGTATCCTCTGCCCATTCCTTAGACAAGTCCATCAATTCAACATGCATCTGCACATCGGGATAAGACTCATACCACTTCACCCAATTAGCAAGGAAGTTAATCTCGCACTTGTCCTCGTTGATAGTAATACCCTCATCGTTTAGGGCCCCCACGCATTTAACCTTCGCTTCAGCCAAGAAAACATTGAACGACGCTTTGCATTGTTTTAAGACTTCCTCGGTTGGTGACTCGCTACTTGGGATATTCGGAGTAAACCTTATGGTGTAAGCAACTTCTGAACGATAGCCCATGTTAGCCCTCCTCAACTGTGATATAGGTGTATTGCGATTCATTCTGCGCACGTCCAAGATAAACTTGGCTCGGCTCATCTCTTTGGGTATTCTTGATGTCTTCATTCATTCTCCAACTCCTCTATAGTGTATACACATGAACTGTGCTTATCATCGCCCTCGTTCAACTTGAACAATAACTCCTCGGCTATGTCATAGGTAAGACAATTACAGACGACCTCGGTATTACCTAGTATGTCCACCGCTAGTATCTGATACGATTTTGGGTTAATCATTTAATATTTCCCTTTCTTGGTGTTAATAAATAAAAATACGGATTGACTTCCCTTATTGCCTCGACCTTCTGTGCAAATGTATCGCTGGATAATATCCTACTTAATAGCGAGTTCTGTAGTGCTTCTCGTTCTCGCTTGGTCTTCCTCTGCTTTGTATACTCTTTCATCTTACCAACCCTCCTTTGTTGTTAATACCAATTAAATCTTCACGATTTGTAATCATAACTAGATTTGACTTGTGCATCGGCACGACAGTTCGCTTGACGCTATGTGCGACTTCATCACCGCATGAAAGGCAAAACAAGAAGCCTATGTCATAACGCTTAGCATCGTATGTCGCACCACATAATCTACATTGTGGCTCAAAAGATTCTTCAACCATGATTGTCTTCTCCTGATGGATAGCGGTTGTTAGCCTGTAACCAATCATCGAACTCCATGTGCCATTGCAACTCCTCTAAATCGCACATCGCTTGCATCTCGTCATCGTTTGGATTCTTGTCGTGCTTCTCACACCAATCCATAAAAGCCTTCTTTACTTGACCCATGATTACTTCCTCCCTAAAAAGACACGAACATAGTTAGTGGTATTACCACCTAGACGAACATTCTCAATACCGAATGGCAACCATATCGGCAAAGAAACTAATAAGCGAAACATCATACTGTTTATTTTGATAACCATAACTTCTCCCTGTTAAGTGACTTCACCATGTGATGAAGTCTTGTTTAAGACCTCGTTTGTTACTGTTCTGAGACGGTGCTTGAGACTGCGCCCTCCCAGTAATAATTATACCATAAACTTGACATATAAGAGGGGTTTATATGACTTTTTTATGAGGCGAATTTGGGGGGTATAAAATGGGACTTGACATATTATTTGGGGGTATTTGGGGGAAAATGCTCTGTAAGTTATTGATTATAAAGGTGTTCCAGCGTTCTGACTGGCTTAACTTTACTAATGGAACCTGGAACAGAAAAATTGAGTTCCGTAAGTCCTTGTTCTGTATATATATATTATATTATATTATTATTATATATAGGGGTTGTTCCAGCGTTCCAGCACTTTTCGGATAGTGCTTCCTAAAATGAGGGGGGTAGAATTGCACTCGCAAAAAGAGAAGAACGATTACTTTGCCTTTTATTCTAGGCACTACTATGTGATTTTACCCAGAACGCTGGAACAGAACTGCGTAAGTGCTTGATTACACACGATAAAAACTGTTCCAGTTTGCGTTCTGAGGCCAATTTGTTCCAGCAACGACGAAATCGTAAAAAAGTTCAAACTTGACGAATAAGTCCTATCGCTGAAGAAAACCAGAATTCATAGGCCACTTCCCCGAGCGAGGAACTCTTATATAACTAACGTCGCTAAATAAAATCAGAACTCACGCTTCACTTCACCATGTGATGAAGTCTTATACAACGCTACCTGAGAGAATTCCGCACGCTTTGCGTGGGCAAAGAACCTTTTACTTGGTGCGCTCGCTCGTGCGCTCGAGGACAAATAACTGGTATCAATAGAATCTAGGGACAAAAAAAGGGACAGAGCATAAGCCCTGTCCCTCTAGTTTACTTCTTGAATGTTACATTGAAAGCCAAGATTGCGTTTTCAATTCGCTTAGCCATGTCTGTTGAAACAGTCTTTTTAGCCAAGCCGTTCTTTACTCTCTGTTGCATTGCCTTAATCGGCCCCTTGTCATCGTATAACCACATATCAATATCAAGGTTTGGTTTTCTTACTACTGTAATACCCTTACGAAGATTACTTATTGCTAAGCCCTCCGCAAGTAGTTTATTAAGGGTATTGCTTACATACTTATTGCACTTGCTACGAATACCCTTATCTGTTGCCACAAGGTTATAAATAAACTCTCCATGTGTATCTTTTAATCTACCTACTTCATTAGAGTTAAAAGAAAAGGCAAAATCAACGCCATACTTCACACGCTCGGCTTTTGCAGGTATCTTGATACCTTGGGTCTCGCAATCACTAACTCTCATGTGATTGCCCTCGATGATTACATAATCAACGGGCGGATTAAGTTGGGCATACTTAGAGCGATAACCCAATTCTAATTGCTCTAAATCGTCTTTAGAGATACTCTCTTTAGACGGAAAGCCCTTGATGTTATCTAAAGCCCATGATGCCAACTCTGTGACCCTTCCCAACGCTGTTGCGTGTTGGTTAGCCAAATCCTGCAATGATTTAATAACTAAAGTCATTTGAATCTCCCTATTAAAAGGTATGGATTAAAAGGGTTATCTAAGATGATGCCGTCTCTCAATCCATGTATGAATTATCTCTTAAATGACGCTATTTGTCAAGTAACTTCACCCATTAAGGAAGCCTTATTTAAGCCCCCCACCTACCCCCCACCCCCCTAAAAGACCCGTCAAGCCCGTCAGACCCCATACCCCTTAATGGACACAAATAACTCCTCACTTTTCCAAAGTCGGCACTAAGTAAATAACCTAGCCTTTCTTATCACCTAAACAATCCTCCATCCATACAATCACTCCCAAAAGTTACCTCAAATCACGCATTTCAGGTAACTACCAAATCGGCATCAAAAGGTACCTCATTTAGTTAGCAATAGGAATTTCCGCCAAGTAATACCCCCCCCTCCCCCATAACAATTTCTACTCACGCCAAACTCTATTGAAATCGGCATTAAGCATGTAAGTTACTTTACAAATACCCCCCGTCACTTTTTTATTAACCCCCTTAAAAATTTATATATTTTTAAAAAATGTGTATAATCTTTTCAAACATGGTTAAACGAGGACCAAAGTTGGATAACGATAAGAATATTATTATTCCTTTTATAGACGAAGACATACCCCTACCGACTGGGGCTACCGATGCTTTCCCTGAGCTCAGCCCAAAAGAAGAACTAGACGCTCGTGCTAGAACCATTACTTTACTTGCTGAATTAAACAACACCCCCATTGCTCCCCAGAAGGAACATGTGCAGGAAGCACAAGATTTAGCTACTCAGATGGTGCAAGACCCGAAGTTTAGACCAGACTATAAGAACTATCCAAATGAAACCCTAGCGTATTTAGCTGGTATGGTTACGCAGATGAACGTGGCACTAGTAGATGACCTTGCTGAGATGAAGATGTATGTCGTTAATAAGCTAGTTTATGAAGTAGAACATGCCCCAACTACTAAAGATAGGCTAGTTGCTATCAAAGCTCTAGGTGAAATTGATGGAATTGATGCATTTAAGAAGCGTTCTGAGGTCACGGTTAAGGTACAGAGCATCGAAGAAGTAGAAAAAGAGCTCTTAAACACGCTTTCTAGCTTAAAAAACAAGGCAATTGACGTAGATTTTAAGGAAGTTAAGTCTAAAAATGACCGTTAAACGCAAATTATCGAAGGCAGACCTTGATACGCTGATAAAAGCAGTACCAACCATGGCTCCGGACAAGAAAAGGGAGACTTTAACCCTCATTCGTACCTATCAGAGTCAAGCTATTCAAGAAGATGGCAAAGATAATTTCTTAGATTTTGTGCACCATGTATACCCAGACTACAAAGTAGGACCGCATCATGCAAAACTTGCTAGAATATTTGAAGAAATTGCTTCAGGAAAGAAGAAACGAGTTGTTGTTAATATTGCGCCGAGGCATGGCAAGTCAGAACTCATATCTTATTTGGCCCCAGCATGGTTCCTTGGTAAATATCCTCATAAAAAAGTTATTATGGCTTCGCATACAGCTGACCTTGCTGTTAATTTCGGGCGTAGAGTTAGGAATCTTGTGGGTTCAGATGCTTATAAAGAGATATTTCCGGCAGTAGAACTTCAGGCTGACTCTAAATCAGCCTCCAGATGGGGAACTAATTTTAATGGTGAGTATTTTGCTATTGGTGTGGGAGGCGCTCTTGCTGGTCGTGGAGCTGACCTTTTTATTATTGACGACCCTCATTCTGAGCAAGATGCGAAACAAAACAGAGCGGATGTTTTTCTTCCTGCTTGGGAGTGGTTTCAGTCTGGTCCTATACAACGTCTTATGCCGGGTGGTGCGATTATTGTCGTGATGACAAGATGGTCAAAACTTGACTTGACTGGGCAAATTGTTAATCATATGGTCAAGAATGACGACACAGAACAGTGGGAAGTAGTAGAATTTCCTGCAATCATGCCTAGTGGTAAACCCCTATGGCCTGAGTTTTGGTCAATAGAGGAACTTTTAGCTAAGAAAGCTTCGCTTGATGTACGGTATTGGAATGCCCAGTATTTACAGCAGCCGACTTCGGAAGAAGGGGCTCTAATTAAGAGAGAATGGTGGCAGATTTGGGATAAAGACGACCCACCGACTTGTGAGTTTATTATTATGTCTTTAGACGCAGCCCAAGAGGCTAATACCCGTGCCGACTATAATGCGCTTACGACTTGGGGGGTGTTTTTTAACGAAGAAAACAATAACTACAACATCATTTTGCTAAATTCTATTAAAAAACGGATGGAATTCCCTGATTTAAAGAAATTAGTGTTAGAAGAGTACAAAGATTGGGAGCCAGATTCGTTTATGGTGGAGAAAAAGTCTAACGGTGCAGCTCTTTACCAAGAATTAAGAAGGATGGGAGTTCCAGTAGGAGAATTTACTCCGGGCAAAGGGCAAGATAAAATATCTAGGGTAAATGCGGTATCAGATTTGTTTTCGGCGGGGATTGTATGGGCACCGTCAAGAAGGTGGGCGCAGGAAGTAATTGAAGAATGTAACGATTTTCCTAGCGGAGCTAACGACGATTTGGTAGACTCTACTACATTGGCCCTGCTAAGATTTAGGCAAGGTGGATTTATACGCCTTCCGAGCGATGAACCGGAAGATGATTTTTTATACAAATACGGCAGAAGAAAAGCTGCGTATTACTAAGGACAAATTATGGCAATGGAAAAAAGTTTATATGCAGCTCCCGTAGGTATAGAAGAACTATTAGATACAGCGGAGCCAGAGTTAGAGATAGAGATAGAAGACCCAGAATCAGTAAGTATTGGGATTGACGGGGTAGAGATTGAGATTGGGAAAGAGGAAGAAGACGAAGATGAAGACTTTGACGCTAACTTAGCTGAGTCTTTAAATGAGAAAGCCCTCATCACAATAGCTGGGGATTTGTTAGGCGACTTTGAAGATGACATCTCAGCCAGAAAAGATTGGATACAAACATATGTAGATGGGCTTGAGCTTCTAGGTATGAAGATTGAAGAACGGACAGAACCGTGGGAAGGCGCTTGTGGTGTATATCACCCCCTGTTATCTGAGGCATTAGTTAAGTTTCAAGCAGAAACTATTATGGAGACGTTCCCAGCCCAAGGTCCAGTAAGAACACTAATCATCGGCAAAGAAACCCCCGAAATCAAAGATGCGGCGGCTAGGGTTGAAGCTAATATGAATTACGAGTTAACAGATGTAATGCAGGAATTCCGACCTGAACATGAAAGAATGATATGGGGCTTGGGTCTTGCAGGTAATGCATTTAAGAAAGTTTACTTTGACCCAGCATTAGACAGGCAAGTTTCTATGTTTGTTCCTGCGGAAGATATTGTGGTTCCATACGGAGCTTCAAGTCTTGAACAGGCACCTCGTGTAACTCATGTAATGAGAAAGACCGAGAACGAGATTACTCGCTTACAGTATGCTGGATTTTATAGAGATATTGACTTAGGTGAGCCAGCTAACACTTTAGATGAAGTAGAAAAGAAAATAGCGGAAAAGATGGGCTTTCGGGCTACTACTGATGACCGCTACAAACTACTAGAGATGCATGTTGACTTAGACTTAGAAGGGTACGAGGATACAGATGAAGACGGAAACTTTACAGGTATTGCATTACCGTATGTGGTTACGCTGGAAAAAGGTAGCCAAGAGATTTTATCCATTCGCCGCAACTGGAGACCGGAAGACAAGAGAAAACAAAAAAGGCAGCACTTTGTCCATTATGGGTATGTTCCGGGATTTGGTTTCTATTGTTTTGGTCTCATCCACCTTGTTGGTGCTTTTGCCAAGTCTGGTACTTCCCTTATACGTCAGTTGGTGGACGCAGGCACATTATCCAACTTGCCGGGTGGCTTTAAGACCCGTGGATTGCGAATCAAAGGAGACGACACACCGATAAGTCCCGGAGAATTTAGGGACGCAGATGTTCCGAGCGGAACACTAAAAGACAACTTAATGACCCTGCCTTACAAAGAACCTAGTCAGGTTTTGTATAGTTTGTTGGGAACCATTGTAGAAGAAGGTCGTAGGTTTGCGTCGGCAGCGGATATGAAGGTTTCTGATATGAGCGCACAAGCTCCTGTTGGGACTACTCTAGCTATATTAGAACGGACGCTAAAAGTGATGTCAGCTGTTCAGGCTCGCATCCACTATTCGATGAAACAAGAGTTAAAACTCTTAAAAGAAATTATTCGTGACTACACAGACCCTGACTACACATACCAGCCGGAAGAAGGTAATCGTGCATGTAAGAAGTCTGACTATGACCACGTTGATGTTATTCCAGTCTCTGACCCTAACGCAGCAACCATGGCTCAGAAGATTGTTCAGTATCAGGCGGTTCTCCAATTAGCTCAAGGCGCACCACAGATATACAACTTGCCAGTATTGCATCGTCAGATGTTAGATGTCTTAGGTATAAGAAATGCTCAGAAGCTAATACCGTTGCAAGATGATATGAAGCCGAAAGACCCTGTTACAGAAAATATGGATGTTTTGATGATGAAACCGTTAAAAGCGTTTATTTACCAAGACCAGACCGCACATATTACAGCTCACCAAGCATTTATGCAAGACCCGCAAGTTGCTGCAATGATAGGACAAAACCCACAAGCGCAAGCCATGATGGCAGCAGTTCAAGCACATATAGCTGAGCATTTTGCGTTTAAATATCGTGAACAGATTGAACAGCAGTTGGGAGCACCGCTACCGTATTACAAAGAAGATGATGAAGAGCAGATGCCAAGGGATGTTGAAGTTCAAGTATCTAGGGCTGTAGCACAAGCAGCACAGCAGTTAACTACCCTAAATATGGCAGAAGCTCAGCAGAAAGAAGCTCAGCAGAAGGCAGAAGACCCGATTATTCAGATGCAACAGCAAGAATTACAGTTAAAAACGCAAGAACAGCAACGTAAAGCCGCTAAAGACTTATCTGATGCAGAGCTGAAGAAGTTGGAAATTGAAACACATCGTCAACTAGAAACTGATAGGTTGAACTTAGACGCACATAAACTCGGGGCACAAACGGCTTACGACAAAGACAAACTTGACCGAGATAGTGAAATAAGAGGCGCTAAGATGGGCATGGACTCAGCGAAGAGTCGTGAACAGTTTGATGTACAACGGGGCCAAATAGCTGCGCAGCTAATTGGGGCTGAGATTAACAAGCAGGGTAAAAAGGAGACTAAATGACGGTATTTGAGATTTTAGCGCAACAGATAGACGAGAAAGTTGAACAGCTAAAAGACGCAGTAATAATCGGTAATATAGACATGGCTATTTACCAAAAAATGTGTGGTGAGATTCGGGGTCTACTCACTGCTCGTGGTTACGTACTAGACCTCAAAGACCGAGTGGAGAAAGCAGACGATGAATGATTTATCTCAAGCAGTAGATTTGTCTCTAGTTCTGAACAAAAAGAACGAAGAGAAAGCAACACAGCTTCCCAAACCCTCTGGATACCGCATACTTTGTGCAATTCCAGAAGCTGAAAAGGAGCATGATGGCGGCATTCTTAAAGCAGATGAAACTATGCGGTTTGAAGAACTCTTAACTACTGTGTTATTTGTAGTGGACTTAGGACCAGATTGTTATCTTGATAAAGCAAAGTTCCCCACAGGACCTTGGTGTAAAAAAGGTGACTTTATTCTAGTTCGGCCCAATGCAGGAACAAGGCTAGTTATTCATGGTAAAGAGTTTCGGATTATCAATGATGACTCTGTAGAAGGAGTAGTAGACGACCCACGTGGTATTAAACGAAAATAAGGAGCTTACGAATGGACCAAGTAGAATACAAATTCCCCGATGAAATCGAGGAAACAAATAAGGGTAAACCCGAAGATGACAATGATGATATACAAATTGAAATCGAGGACGATACACCTCCACAAGACCGTGGACGAAGACCATCAGAACCAGAATTTGTTGAAAAGCTAGATAAAGACGAGTTAGATGAATACTCTGAAGCTGCTAAACAAAAAATAGCTGGGTTTCGTAAGGTTTTCCACGATGAACGCCGCAGAGCAGATGAAGCAGACCGTGAAAGACAAGAAGCCATCGCTGTTGCAAAAAAACTACTGCAAGAGAACCAGAATCTAAAAAGTAAAGTTACTTCTTCTGAACAGTTTGCGCTTGATTCCTACATGACTAGTGCAGACCGGGAAATGCAGATGGCTAAGAAAGAGTACCGTGAAGCTTATGATGCTGGGGACTCTGAAAAGCTAGTCGATGCGCAGGAGAAGATGACTGCGGCTAAGATTAAGGCAGACCGTGCAGCAGCAATTAGTGAGCAAAGGGCTTTACAAAAAGAAGAAGTTGATGTACAAATACCACAACAGAGGCAGCAATCTACCCGTGACCCAAGGGCTGAAACATGGAGAGAAAGAAATTCATGGTTTGGTCAAGATGACGAAATGACAAGTTTAGCTTTAGGTTTGCATGAAAAGCTTGTTAAAAATCACGGAATGGCGTATGCTACCACTGATGAGTATTACAGGCGTATAGACGAAACTATGCGTAAGAGGTTCCCTGAGAATTTTGAGAGTGATGAAGACGACAAACCTGCGAATAGGACGAAACCGAGTACAGTAGTAGCATCAGCGAACCGTAGCACATCTTCGAAAAAGATAAGGCTCACAACTTCGCAACAAGCTATTGCTAAAAAGTTAGGACTAACAAATGAGCAGTACGCTCGAGAACTTATAAAGGAACAGTAAAATGACTACGAATAAATTAACACGAGAATTAGAAAGCAGAGCCGTGCAGGAACGTCCTCAGCAGTGGGCACCCCCTGAGCTTCTCCCTGAACCGGATAAGCAACCCGGATATGCATACCGATGGATTCGTGTTTCAACGCTAAATGCAGCTGATCCCCGCAATATCTCAGCTAAACTGAGAGAAGGTTGGGAACCTGTGAGCCTTGAAGAACAGCCAAAATACAGACTGCTAGCTAGTGGAGATGGAAAGTTTAAAGACAACATCGAAATTGGCGGATTATTGCTTTGCAAGACTCCGGAAGAGTTTGTAGCCCAACGTAGTGAATACTACGACAAGCAAACACGAGCTCAGACGGAAGCTGTAGACAATAACTTAATGCGCCAAAGTGACCCAAGGATGCCGCTCTTCAAAGAGAACAAATCCACAAGTAGCTTTGGTAAAGGAACTTAACTTTATTAATGGAGATTTAAATGGCAGCTTATCCTACAGTTAGTGCGCCGTATGGCATTAAGCCCGTTAATCTGATTGGTGGTCAAGTATTTGCAGGATCGACACGTAACATGCCGATTGCCTACAACTACGGAACCGCTATCTATTACGGCGATCCTGTCCAATTATCCGGTGGTTATGCTATTCTAGCCCCCGGTGGTGCTTCTTTAACAGGTGCAACATATGTTAAAGGCACAGTTGGTATTTTCTTGGGATGTTATTACACAAACCCAACTAACAAACAGCGTCAATACGCACAATATTATCCCGGCTCAGTATTAGCTGGCGATATTACTGCTATCGTTGCTGATGACCCTGATCAAGTGTTCCGAGTTGCTGTTACAGCAGCTGCTGGTAGCACAACAATCGCATCCTTGCCACAAAGCATGGTTGGTCTAAACGTGGCTGGTAATACGTTGACTGGCTCTGCATCTACTGGAAACTCAGCCGCAGCCGTTGTTGCTTTAGCAACTACAACTGCACTAGCTTCTGGCGGTGTATGGCGTGTATTAAACTTGGTTCCTGATACACAAATTAGTACTTCTTGTACTTATGTATCTGGCG
>JAULBY010014069.1:0-22078 GCA_032358315.1 Ophiocytium majus | reverse complement strand
ATAATATCTTTAACGCTCTTGCCTGTCATATTTTTGTTCTCGGCATCGTGTGGCAGCCAATGATCTCGATAGACATAACCTCTATTCTGTAAAACTTCTACATAGTGATCTATAGGCTTTTGGCAGTCCTGATAAAAGTCTATGACCCTTACCTCACCGCCTGGTATCGTCTGCACAAACCAGATACTTGTCATATCTGCCCAGCCGATGTCCCAAAATGTACTTACTTCAATAGCCTTATCTTGGTTAATGTCCTTGATACGGCCTTCTTCTTGAGCTTTCCTTAGTTCTTTAGCGTATACAGCACCATCTAATACTTGCCTTGTATTGCCTTCCCATACATTGAGATAGGCATCCATATCTCTAATCTTGAGATCATCCTTTTCCTCTTGTAGAACTTTAGGAAACCAATGATTGTCAGACCAATTAATCTTTTGCGTTATTGCATTGCTAGGTGGTGATACTACAAAGCGTTTGTAGGTTTCATCTGTATCTAACTCAGGATTGAATGTAATCCATATCTCTGAGCCTTCTTTACGGATTGTAGGAATAAGCGTATCCCAGCTTGATTTACTGGTAGTCTGAGCTTCCTCTATCCAACATACATCTACACCCTCAAAAGACTTAATCTTAGTAATGTTGTGCTTTAGTCCGGCAAACAAGAACTCAGTCCCATTCTTGCCGTATATCGCAGTATTCTGTATTTCGTAGAAGTCCTCTAACCCCATAGACTTAATCTGATCTGCTAACAGAGCATGAACAGAGTCGCTAATAGAGTTTTGGAACTCCCTGGCGCATAGCACTCTTGTACTCTGTTGTAAGCCAATGACTAACAATGCCCTAGCAACGCCCCATGACTTGCCAGAGCCTCGACCACCATAGAGAACCTTGTATCTGCTTGGTTGAAACAGAAACTCTAGTTTCTCTGGGAACTCTACATTAAGCTCCATTAGGCTTTTTTAGTACGATGTTGATAGTGTTTAGGGTTTCTAAGATGCCACCATCTAAACCACTAATCTCTGTAGCTTGTACGGCCTTGCCATCTACCCTATCTATTACTTCCTTGATAGCCCAAGGCTCACCTTGTTCAGCAGCATCTACTAGCTTTTGAGCAATCATACGCAACTTGCGTGAATCCTCTTGTACAAGAGCGACTCTAAGTTGGTTGTAGAACAGCTTTCCCTTCTTGCTATTCTGATTACCTACTGGTGCACCACCCTTATTAATTGTATCAACTTCTACATTCTTGTTTTCTATAGCGTTTTCCATTCCATTCCCTTTGGGTTGATGGTTGATAGTGTAGCTATTCTACAACACTTTTACCACTTAACCTTATTTGCCCAAAATGCTGCGCTCATCTTGCCCTTGGCAATGTTCTTAGCATGGCGATCTTTGAATGATTCGTTTCTAGCACTACCATCTGGACTGCCTTTAACACCTTGCTGACCAAATCTAATGGTCTTTACCTTATCGCCTTCTTTAGCTACTACTACATGGCTTTTAGTAGGATGATTAGGGGTCTTTTTAGGCTTGTTGTATCCAGCTACACCTATGCGCTCAAATATCTTGGCATCATCCCTAATCTTCATTTAAAAACGCTTTCTATAAAAAAAACTATAGAAGGGGTCATTCTTAATTGGGTCTTTAGCGAAAGATGCTCCGAACTCTTGATTTCTAGCTAAGTCCCTTAGTGTTGCATCTATGCCTGTAATGTCTGATCTAGCACTTCTGCCTTGGTATGGAGTTCCCATGCCGTAAGTAACATCGCTTGTCATTCCACTAACGCCAAGATTGAGTAGTTGCTGTTCACTTAATGGTAGATCTGCGCTTAGTCTGCCACCATATCCCATGCCTTTAGCATCGCCAGAGTTATAACCAGCACCCATTCCCATTAATCCTACTGGGGAAAATTGATTCTCTTGTCCACCTTGGAAGTTTTGTGCCATGTATTGCATAAGCGCAGGATTTATCTGGCTTGGCATAGGCTCTGGCCTTGTTTCTTGTGGCAAAGGGTTGCTGTATGCGCTGTTTGCATCTCTCTGATAAACCATACTCTGTATCAGAGCTTGCAACTCCTGGTCTGTCATTTCTTGTAACGACCTTTTTTGCTTGCCTCTGAGATAGCAATAGCGATAGCTTGTTTAGGATTCTTAACTACCTTGCCACCTTTGCCAGAATGTAGAGTGCCTTCTTTGTACTCGCCCATTACCTTGCCGATCTTGGCTTGCTTTTTGCTCATCTTCATTTCTTAACCCCATAAAAGTAGAGATCCTTAGTGGCATCTCCTATCCCAAATTCATAAACAGAAAACATATCGTCTAGCTTAAATTGTTCTACAAAGTCTTGCTCTGTTAAGTTTTTGTAATAATCATTGCAAAATGGAGCATCTGCTGGGCTAGTGCGTTTAGTGCCATGCTCTGCTCTGCCTGTAGTGGCGCAGGACATAACAATTAAACCGCTAGGCTTTACCATTCTGTACATATTGGAGAATGTTGCTGCCCAATCAGGGTTATGCTCAAAGCACTCACAAGAGATTACTGTGTCAAATGTATTGTCTGGAGCATTGTATTCTTGCCCTGGGCATACAATATCTACACCCCTGCCATGACCTAAGTCTATTCCAATGTAGTCGCAGTCTGTAAAGAACTGCCTAACAGACCCATTTATATCTAGGCTGCCTACCTCTAATACCTTGCATTTAGCAAAGTTATTAGGCAAAGCATTAGCTACTGTGCTTACAAAATCAAATTGTTGCTGATGCGCCAATTACTTTTTAGCTTTCATTGGCTTGGCAGTTTTAGCTGCTTGCTTAAAGTCCTTAGCTGTAGGAGCGTTTTTGCTACCTACTTTGTTCATTTTCTCGCCTGATCCAGCAGCGATACGCTTGCGTTTAGCGTTGATATTGGCATAAAGTCCAGTTTTCATATTAATCCTCTTGTTCTTCTGCCTGCTCCCATTGGTCGCAAACACGCAAATTATGGCAGATAAAGGTGTATTTATGGCAATAGCCACGACCACCACCACTAGCATCAAAACTATCCTCTGGTACTACTTGCATAGCAACTAGAGCCTCTGGGCTATTATCGAAATACTCGCAATTAGCGCAACGATGGGTCTTAGTTTCTTCTTCTGGCAATCCCCAGAAGTCTGATAATTCCATCCAGAATTTGCCTGGAGATACTGGGTCTTTAGGGCCTAGATGACGAGTTTCCATAAGAGCCATCATCATTTTCTTGTTTGATTCTTTGGTCAGAGGATACTTTTCCTCGTCTACCATTGGCTCATCTAAAAGACTTGGCATACCTTTGCCCATCTCTTTTTCCATATTTTTTTTTGGAGCTAATAGTCCAATAGCGATTTTCATATTAACCCCAGAATTTAAGGCGAACTTGCCCAAGACAATTTTAACGCTTTTTTAACTAAACCACAACTTGTACAAGTCTGGCATATTGGCTTTTAGCCATGCTCCTGCCTCGTCATTATTCTTTTTGTGATCCATCCCGATAGTCTGGCTGCCGACATGGTGGACATAAGACCGACTAACATAATTCTTATATCCAGCAGCGCAGATCTCTAAGCATTGAATATCGTCTGAGTACCAGTTAATCGGTTTGTAGTCTATCCATGCCTCTCTAGAGATAATCCCAAATAAAGGGGAAAGTACATTGCTTTGGAATATCTGATCTTCCTCTACAAATTTGATGCCGTTGCGTACTTCGCCATTCCTAATATTTTGTAGCCCACGCACATAGTCTGATCTACTGCATAACCAGCCTAGACTGTGGTGCGAAAGCAACACCTTATCTTCTATTAGCGTATTAAAGCTACTAGGGGTTAATACGATGTCATCGTTTGCCACAATAATCTCAGGGAACATCTCAAACGCATAACGCACTACATCGTTGTAGGATTCCCCATAATTAGTGCCGTTGTTTGGCAGATTGATAGTATTGTGCCTAGAACACTCTAGATCGCTCCCAGACACGATAACTGTTACTTCCTCTGGCACATACTCATCTATTGATGCAAACAGCACAGGCAAGCATTTAGCGTGTTTTGTTGCTATTACTATGGCAAGATTGGCATACGAATCGTTCATTCATTCCTTCGTTATAAGATTGTAGAATTCCGTCTTTAGTCGTTTTTTTGATCTTGCAACTTGTACAAATTCTGATGGTAATTTGACTTGGTTTTCTTATCCAGTTCTTGCTGGAGTCGTTTTTTTGCATTGTATAAATCTGTTTCTAATTTATGAGGCGTTGTTCTAGCATTATGCGCTAACTGGTTAAGTGAGGCATAAGGATGACTAACATATCTCATTTTAAGCACTTGTCTTAACTGTAAGGGCAAACCCTTAATTGCCTGTTCTATAAGATCTCCGTCTGCATGGTCTGGCTCGTAGTGTGGCTCTGGGTCTGCGTATAAATTGCCCAGCTCTGGGACATAGTTCTTTTCAAAACTGCGACAAGTAGTTTCCACTTGTGGGCCAATAACTCCCCAAGTAACATACCAAGCCCAATTTTTTAGCCTAGATTCCATGTTGTCATTTAATTTTAATTAATTTATTGTATTATATTCAATATCTTATGGCAAAGGTAGATATGAAACGATCTAACGCAGCAGATAATAAGTTTATAGAATGTTGGAAAAGACTTGGCTCGCCTACTTTAGTAGCAAAAGAGCTAGGTATTAACCCTCGGAGCGCATTAAACAGACGAGCTGCGCTAGAGATTAGGCACGATATTAAACTGCCTACTCATAATTCCCTAAGAGATCCACCTAAAAAAATAGAACAAACTCCGCATAATGTACGCAGAGGAATAGATATAGATAAAGTAAAACGAGTGATTGTATTTTCAGACGCTCACTTTACCGATACCACTACTACAGCATTTAAAGCATTGCTGTTAATGATTAAAGAATTTAAGCCCCAGGTCATTATCTGTAATGGGGATGCTTTTGATGGACAAGTTCTTAGCCGTTTTCCCTCTATCAACTATGACCAAAAGCCTACAGTCTTAGAGGAGCTTAATGCTTGCCGGTATCACCTAGATGAAATAGAAAAAGTACGCCCTGCTGGATGTCGGTTGATATGGACTCTTGGCAATCACGATATGCGCTATGAGGCATGGCTAGTTAATAAAGTGCCTGAGTATTCTGGAGTAGATGGCTTTAGCCTTAAGTATCATTTTCCTAACTGGGAAACTTGTTGGTCGTTTTGGATTGGAGAAGATACAGTAATCAAGCACCGATATAAAGGTGGTCGTACTGCTGGATATTCCAACTTAGTTGGTGCTGGTGGATCTACTAACATTATTACTGGGCATACCCATGTATTGTGCAGTAGCCCAATAACTGGGTATCAAGGGACTTGGTGGGGAGTTCAAACTGGATGCCTAGCTGACCCACATAGCTCTACATTTGAATACTGCGAGGATAGCCCTAAAGATTGGCGTAGTGGCTTTGTAATGCTTTCATTTGACCAAGGGCGTATGTTGATGCCAGAACTTATTATGGTTACAGACGAGCAGAATGGTGAATTTGAATTTAGAGGTTGTATTAATAAAACATGAAGATAACGCCATTTATTTTAGAACGGCTGTACTTGTGCATGGCAGCCACTCATCCAATGCGCAACTGGGATCTGCCACCACCAGAATTGATTACTTTCAAGGTGACTAGAGAAAAAGATGCAATGGCAACTTACCGCTATGATGATGAGCTTGATCGCCCTCATATTATTACCATCAGCAGATTAAAAAATGAACAGTTTGGAACTATTCAACGATCCCTTGCACATGAAATTTGTCATATGTCGTTTTGGAAAACAGGAGCATGGGATAAACATGGGCCAGCATTTAGAACTAGAACTCGCCAAGTGGCAAGAGAATATGGATGGGATTCTCTAGAGCTTTAATGCTGACCTTCGCTAGTCTGGTTTGCTAATAGCGACTTATACATCTTTGACTTATCTTCTAGATCTCTGATAAGTCGAACAACTCTATACAAGACTTCGTTCTCTTGCTGAGTCATTATTTTTCCTGTATATAAATCAATTAATTCATTAACAACTTTATTAGTCTCGTTCACTTATCATCCTTTCCAAGTTTTTGACTGACTCGCTCCAACAGCTCCTCACAGGATATTTTCCATTTTCTTTCAAAATGGCAGACACCCAAGTGGTGAAGGCTATCGTTTCCAAGCCGATGATGCTCTGGGCAAAGAGGCAAGATCGGGGATGTAATCCGTTTAGCTCCATATCTGCGAACATGATGGAGTTCTGACGGAGTGCCTTCAATCCCAAGGACTTCGGAGCAGAGAATACATCCGAGTTCTGCAATCTTGTTAAGTGCGATCTTTTCATTCTTAGTTGCCATTATTGTGTAGCACGATCAATGGTGCGATTAGTAGCTTCTTGACTGCGCCATATCTCTATTCTTGCCTGAGCTGCTATCAACTTCCACCTTAATGTTTCCTCTACTTCTACAGCCTCTTTTAGCCCTTCTAAGAGCTTTACATAATCGTCTGTAGCGTAGGCTTCCATTTCCTTTGCAGCGATGCTAGGGGCTGTAGATTCCAGCATGAGCCGACTTTTAGCAGATCGCAAATAGTTCTCTATATAAGTTCTATTTGCTTTGGCATGGGCAAAGACTCCTGATTGCTCGTAGATAAATTGGACTGCTTTGCTCGGGTCAATTTCCATTGTCTTTCCATTTCGTCTTTTAGTTTAAGTGTGGCTTCCCATCCACGCTTTTCTAATACTAATGCTAGTTGTTTTCTTCTGGTAACTATAGGCCATGTTAGTAGCTCTCTAGCCTCACATTGGTTTCTATATTCTTCTGAATGTGTATTAAGCGTGTCTTGCGAACTTTCCAAAATATTTATCCCTTGCTTCTTGAGCAACTAAATCAGCCAATTCAATATTATTAAAACTTCCAAAATTTGTTTCTTTTCCATTAATTACCAGTCTTACTCTATATTTGTTAATGTCCTTTTTATAAGAAACATTTTTATATCCCAATGTATTAGATTTTGACAATTTGGAGTTTTGTGAATTTTGTTTATTGCTTGCTTCTCTTAAATTTTCAATTTTGTTATTGAACGCATTTCCGTCTATGTGATCTATAATTTTTGGCATAAAGCCGTAGTGAAACATAAATATTAAACGATGAGCTGCATAATTTTTATTAAAAATTCCTATTGATCTTGCTTTTTTATTTATATTTCCAGCCACAGCACCTACTTTTGCTTTCTTGCTAGTTGGTTTAATCCAAATAAGGTTTCCATCTACATAAGTAAATAATTCATGCAATAGTTCTTTGGTTATCATAACTGCCCCTCTAGTTGTTTTATTTTATTGCTAATTCTCATTCTTAAAGCAGACCATCCCTCACCAGCGTAAGGGGTTATTCCTACTTCGTTGGCCTTCTTCATTGTCAATTCCTCTGTTGCGTAAAATGGCAACTCAGGTCGTTTATTTACTTTTGGTTCTTCTATTATGATTTCATCCTCAAACCTATACTGGTTAAGCCAAGTAGTTGCATGGCAGATATACTCCAGCTCCGTATTCTTAGACTTCCAGTATGCAATATGGTTTGGCAGAGCCTCTACTGCTTGTTCTCTCTCTACTGGCGTTAGCTTGTAAAAGCTACGATGCGCCATACGCTTGCTAATCTTTCTAGGATACAAACTCCAAAACTGCTCAAATAAATCTGACATTATTGCTCCTTCACGAGTAATAAACTCCAACAACATAAAATAAGACTGCTACAAATTCTACAACGAACAATGGTATATCCTCTTGGTATATACCAACTAACGCCCAGACCGCACTACCTATTAAACCAAAATGAAGGTTGATTGGGTAAAAATTCAATGAGGTGAGAAATATCCCTATCAAACACAGGATTGTTCCGATCCATTTTACGACCCTCAACTTGTTCCAGGCGTTGTCTTTCAGCAACTTCATGTAGAAGTATCTCCTTAAAGTTTTTAATCATTTCTCACTCGCTTTCTTTAGTATTGCTCTAGCAAAATCTAAAACATTGTCGTTAGTTAAAACAATTCCTAATTTAATTGCACCAATAAAATGGTCTTTAACTGTTTCAATTATTTCCTCATCTGTTAGTGTCTTTGCTGGATGGGTATAAAGTGGAATAGTGTAATCATCAAAATCATTACCCATTTCTTCTTTTTCATTAACTGTGCAAACATCTTGAATACCTTGTGCAGTCATCCACGCTACTGGTTCATTGTATGAAACATATTCACCAGCCATGTGGCTTGCAGTTCTATCAAAAGATTCATCAATCTCTACCATTCCAGCAAAAGGTATTGGCTCTAGCATTTAAACCCCCAATGTTTTATTACTACGCATGGCTAAAAGTTCTTTATCTAAGCCTTGCTCTGGCTTGTAGGAAAGCAGCTCTAGGTTGTCAGAAGTACAACATCTGTTGCCTTTATAACAAGTGCCTGTAATGGCATCCATTATCATTCCTGTTTTATGCTCGTCTGTCCCAAAGAACACAGGCGTACAAATGATCTCGCCAAGGTTAGTAGTTCCCTTGTAGAGAACTCTATTCTTTAGCCAATCGAGCTTTAGGGATTTCTTTTGCCAAGTAGGAAAACAACTGCTGGCATCGGCACATAGACCTGTCATGGATTTTCTAATTTCTCTCATAACTTAGATCTTAATCTACAAATCTACATTAGCGCAAGTGTTTTATTTTTGTGTAACATACGCTACTTTTTTATTGAAATTTCATGCAATTTACCAATAGGAATATGTACACTTTTTGCAGTTTTTTATACATATAGGTATCAATATGTATAGATAATCAATACTTATAGGTACTAAAATGCCCATTTTTTTGTGTAGATTTCCATAGCTTCTGCATAGCCATCAATTTTATTAAGATCCATTGGTGTGCTAGTAAAGTGAGTAATCATTCGATAGCCATCTTTTACGCAGAAGTTCTTTTTACCCAGCTTTGCCATTTGCTTGCAGATGTCTTGATCGTATAAATGAAAGCCTGGTATAGACTCGTCAAACCGCACATCTTGGTAAGTAGCCAACATAAGGCCATCTAGGTGTAGGCAAAACTCCTTACCATCGTTAAAGTAGAGTATTCCATTACGAGAGTCTACAACGCTGCCAACGCATTGACCTTCCCACCAAGGAGAGGCATCTGTCTGGCTGCCGATGATACCTACCATGCCAATTTCATCCATGCAATAAGCTATTAAATTCATGCGTAATAGGATTGGATTGGTAACAATAAGATCGTGGTGAATAAAGCATTTAATTTTATTTTTTGCCTTATCTATGCCTGTGTTATATCCCTCTGCAATAGACTTAGCGTTTTCTATAACAATCAGCTCATCGTCATCTTTTAGGATAAGAGATTGAAAAAGACATTTTTGGAATATCTTTTTATTGTGCGTACAGGTAATGTAGCTAATTGATTCCATAGTCTTAATTTATATAAGTATATACATTATTTACACATAGCTTGACCAAGGGTGATAGGCAACTATCAACTGACCCAATGTTTTAGAAATACCAACACCTAGTCCTTCCTAAGATAATGTTCACTCGATGGAAAGGTTGTATCACCTTTGTCCTTTCCGTCTTATCTAGTCCCCATTTAAGGCTAGTAGGCTGGCAATCGGGTGAGGAATCCGCCTGTGTATTCTTTCTCGCAGCCCATTCAGGCTCTTACTATCGTGAGAAGTACGGCAGATATAGAAAAACCCCTTAAGGTAGCTCTAAGTCGATCCGCTTAATAAAAGAGTCCACGACCTTTACTAAACGCTCAAAGCTACCCTAAAGGGTCTAGTAGACTATTTTACAAAGCAGGGATCGAATCTGCACCTACAGTATACCTAAAATTCAAACTCCTTACAATCCCATCTGCCATTGTCCTTTTTGTACCATCCTAGAACTAGGATCTTCCACCCAGACCGCACCAACTCTGGCAAGTATTCAGACTCGGAAATCTTCTTAATCCTAGAGGACATATTGGATTTGCTAGTGATCTGAATACCAACTGTTTCCCCATTGCCAATAGCCAGAATGTCAAAAATATTGAATAAATCCTTTTTCCTTCTAGAGAAGTGATTGTAGGATTCCACTAGGTCGCACTTATACCCCCTAGACTCCATTAGAGAGATTGTGCGAGCATTTTGGCTAACCGAGGTCATTCTCTGTCAATCTTCCTTCTGATGCCTCTATGATCGCTGTATGCCACTTCTTAGGGATGCCGTTCCGCATCTTCCAGGCATAGGCCGTTACATACTTGACCCCTATCTTTTCGCATAGGATCTTGATAGTCCCAAATTCGGTCATCAATTTGTCGAATGAACTTGTTTGTGGCAAATTTACAACAGTATTCATATATGCTCCTTTGTAGACATTTTATTCTACACCATCTAAAAACTGTGCAAAAAAGCAACACTTAATATTTATTTTTATAAAGGTGAAAAATCTCTACATTTGTGGTTTAAGATTTCTCTCAGCAGCACTTTTTAACACTCGTGAAGGAGTAGCAAAATGAAAGACTTTATTTTAGGTGGAATATTAGGATTTGTAATTGTAGCTTTTGTAATTACTGTGTATGGCTTTCGTATTGGTGTTTATACATTATGAGAGCCTTAATCCTGATCCTAGCGATCTCTTTAGTAGGCTGTGCGCCTATACCAATCAAACGCTATAAGACCGATGTAGTAGATCAAACGCCTTGCTATAAGACTAATGATTGTCCTATGCAGAATCCCCCAGCGTTCTTGTTCTACAACAACTTTAACAATTCGTGGAGAAGATAATTATGTACAACAACAATTCTTATTATGAAGCCCCATACGATGACCAGGCAGAGCAAGAGCAACTGGATGAGCGTTTGTATGATGCAGTTAAGAATGACCCTGAGTTTGATCCTACAGACCTAGGTAACTTTGCTGAGTCTATTGGGCAAGATGTAGACGATACAGATCTACAAGAGTTTATTCGTGATTGCGTAGCAAGAAAAGACTGGGAGTCCTTAGGTCGTAAGCTGTATTACCATAGCTGGGCTTACATGGAAAAAGTAGCAGAAATCCGATTAACATAGTGAAGGAATCAAAATGAGCAAATATTTAGAGCTTAGAAATGTAGATGTTTCTAGCAAGATAGAAAAGAAAAACAATCTTAGTTATTTGAGCTGGGCATGGGCTGTTGATACATTGTTGCAACACGACCCAGAGGCTACATGGACTTATGGTCAGCCTGTATCGTTTGGCGATACAGTAATGGTCTTTTGTACAGTAACCGCCTTTGGCAAGTCTATGACTTCTCAGTTGCCTGTAATGGACTACCGAAATAAGGCTGTGCCTAACCCTGATGCCTTTGCCGTAAATACTGCTATGCAGCGTTGTCTGGCTAAAGCAATAGCTCTACATGGTCTAGGATTAAGCCTATATGTAGGGGAAGATTTGTGGGATGATGTAGATATAGAAGATACGCTAACGGCTACTATTGCAGAAATTAGGGCGCAAAAAAGCCCTGCCGAACTCAAGGTGGCCTTTGCTCAATCTTACAAGAAATACAAGGGAAACGCTAAGTTTTTAGATGCTATCACTAACGCATACAACGAAATGAAAGCCCAATTTAATGAAACTAGCACAGGAGCAGCCTGATAATGTTTGCTCCCCTTGTGGTAGCACCTGGGGAGTCCATAAACCAAAGGATCACCAATACAGGATATGGGTGGACAAATGCGATGTATGTTTAGATTTGAGAGCCGTATGCGATGCGTCAGAATTCGGTTATTTAAAGGAAGGCTGGGATGGACAGAAAGTGGTGTGTTAGTTGTCAAGTTCTACGACCAACTAGTGATTTTAAGTTGGTAAAGATTAATAAGGTAAGTAGGTGGAAGTGTGGAGTTTGTTTAAAACGAGAGGCAGATAGAAAATATGGAAAATAACTTTATTTATACCCCAAGCTCTACAGACATAGCTTTGCGCTGGAGAAAGCAACATGGCTACATTCCAGCTAGTGAGCAAGAGTTCTATAAGAAAAAGTGGGCAGATTTTAAAGCAGAATTTGCTCGTACCTTAGACGATCAGCCCAAAAAGCTAACGCCTAGTGAAACAGTCGTTTATCAATGGAGAAAACGAAAGTGATTAACAAAAAGTGTCTTGAGGCTTTTAATAAATTATCTGAGCCGGTATACCATCCACAAGAGTATTTCATGCTAGGATGGAACGCTGCGATAGATGCTTTATCTGCTGAGTTCTCTCGTAAATGGGAGATGAACGAATTAGAAGATATTGATTTTATTGTTCAGCCAGAGCAAAAGCCAATGCACGATGACGAATGAATGGTATCCTTTATGCTACCCATCAAAAAGGGATTACAAGGCTTGGCTGTATCTAAGAGATCATGCCCAAGAAGTAGTCAATATTTGCGATGATTGCACAAAAGATTACATGGAATTAATGCAGAAAAAGAACCGATGCGACCAGGCAAAGGCACAAAAACTAACTACGAATAGCAAAAAAATATGACAGATTATTCAGAAGTTTACATAGAAATTAACCAAGTTCTTAAAGACTACTACAACCACGAAACAAAAAATAACCATGAACGGGCTGCTCAAGCTGCTAATGAAGTAGCTACATTGGCAGAGCATTTAAAATTCTTAGCGCAGGCCAAACTATGACCACCTTTACCATTTGACAACATTTGCAATTTTATTTATACTTAATTTATGAATAAACTTGAAAATGCTACAAAAAATATGGTTGGCAAACAATTTGAAAGGTTGTTAGTTAAAGAGTTTGCTTATCGACAAAATGGGCATTTTTGCTGGACTTGTTTATGTAATTGTGGAAATTATTGCATTGTTGCTGGTCATACATTAAAAAGCAATCGGCAAAAATCATGTGGATGTTTAAAAGATGAGCTTGCAAAACAAAGGGCAACAAAACATGGCAAAAGCAAAACTCCAGAATATTCTATTTGGTCTGGAATATTGTCAAGAACCCATTGGAAAAGCTCTGGAAATTTTCATAGATATGGTGGTAGAGGGATAACAATTGATCCGTCTTGGCTTGATTTCAACAAATTTTTGTTAGATATGGGAAAAAGGCCATCAAAAAATCATTCTATTGATCGAATAAATAATGATGGAAATTATGAGCCAGGTAATTGCAGATGGGCTACAGCAAAACAGCAAGCAAATAATAGATCTACAAATAAAGGGAGATAATTATCACTACATTTACAACAGAGGATAGGGTAGCCGTAGAGCAGGGTACGGATGCCTGGCATCAACTTAGGCTGGGCAAGGTAACTGCTAGTCGTATGGCAGATGTGCTATCTAAGGGGAAGTCTGGGGAGTCTGCGAGTCGTACCAAATATCGTACGGAATTGGTAGTTCAAAGGCTTACAGGGTTACCAAGCGAGTCTTTTACCAATGCTGCAATGGAATGGGGTACAAAGACCGAGCCAATGGCTAGAATTGCGTATGAGGTAGCGACAAACAACTTTGTAGAACAAGTGGCTTTTATAGATCATCCTACTATTGAGTGGTTTGGCTGTAGTCCAGATGGACTTGTGGGGAATGGTCTGATTGAGATTAAGTGTCCCAATAGTAGTACCCATATAGATTATTTGATGGATGATAAACCGCCATCTAAGTATATCCCTCAGATGCAATGCCAAATGGCTGTAACAGGGTCTAGGTGGTGCGATTTCGTATCGTTTGACCCTAGGCTACCAGATGACTTGCAACTGTTTGTAGTGCGCCTTGAAAGGGATGAGGAGTATATCAAGGCAATGGAAGTAGAAGTAGAGAAGTTTTTAAGCGAGGTCGAAGATACATTAACTAAATTGAAAGCGAGAAAAAATGGCCTATGAGATGAAAGATGGCAACTTTAGCCTATTCAAGAATAATCGTAAGGAAAAAGAAACACATCCTGATTATGCTGGATCAATAATGATTAACGGCAAGGAGCATTACCTTAACGCCTGGCTAAAAGAGGGCAAGAATGGTAAGTTCTTTTCGGGATCAGTTGGCAAAGAAAAAGTACCCAAGGATAACTTTAAGCCTAAAGGTGCAGATGAGCTGCCAAAGAATACAATAGAGGATGACGAAGTTCCGTTTTAATTAACAGATGAGATCGGCATTAACCTTCACGAAGGAGAGCCTGCACCCTTCCGATTATGCAGGCAAACGCTTTGACCAAGCGTTGCACGATAAGTACGACCCACCAGCTAGGAAAGCTGTATCCGAATGGATGAAGATGAAGTGGGGTCTAGATTGCAAGGAAAACCCTAATGTGTATGGAGTCGATTTAATCGCCTACAGAGCAGGAAATCCAGTTGGCTTTGTTGAAGTTGAAGTACGGAGCTGGAACTTTTGCCACCATACCACCATTCATATAGCGCATCGTAAAGCAAAATTGTTTCGACAAGATCTCCCTGTTCTATTTTTTGCACTAACTCACGACTTATGTCATGCGTACTGGATGAAAGCTGAGTTGGTGGAAAAGTGTCCATTGATAGAGGTCAATAATAGGGAAGTCTCTAGTGGGGAGTTCTTTTTTGATGTCCCTGTCAGTTGGTTTAAGTATGTTAATTTAACAGACCTATTTTAAGATAAGTATAAAGCTCTTTCGTCTTTTCGCCTGTTTGTAAGTCCCTTTAATTCTTTACCACCAGCCTTATTCCACTTTAGAAATTCCTCGGCAGCCGAATCAAACTCGCCTCGATTATGCTTTATCCTAATCGTAGAACGCTGTAGATTACCCAGTCCAACATTGAAGGCAAAACTTGTGAGTGCGCCAAGTCTGCCAGGAGTAAGGCCATTAGGACATAATCTCCGTACCCCGTTTTCAAACGACTGTAAGTCTGTAGCAAGCATCTCATCTACTTCCCCCATTGATAGTGTTCTATCCCATCCATTAGGAATAGGCAAAGCCTTACGCTCTGCTAAAGGGACTCTAATGTGTGATTGATCGATTACATGACCTACACCAACAGTCCAGATTAATGCCGGACATTGGTATGGTTTAATCCTTACACCTTCATGGTGTTTAATCATTTCAATAACACGCTGATCTAAACTCATTTTTTAAATGCTTGAGTACCAAACCAAAACGATACAACGCTTGCCCAGATGATTTGTGTTTCGTTATCCCACAACATATCAAGGGCAATGCTGAAATCTACGCCTGTTTTCCAAGCATACATAAAGCCAAATATCTCTACAAAAGCAAACAACATAAATAAACCATAAGTAATGAATGAGCGAGTAAAGGCTCTGGCATTGATAACCCATTGAGCTGCGCCTTGACCGATGGCTATATCGTGGGCATAGAGAGCCTCACGCTCTTTCTCATCACTTTGTATGCTGATCTGCTCAGTACGGATTTCCTCTACCTTGGTTTGGGCTACATAGCCTTCCTTGAGCATCTGTAACTCACGCTCAGTTTGCATCTTAACTAACTCTAATTCATGCGCTTTATCAGACTTATCTTGGAAGTAATCCATTAGCTTTGGCAGACCGCCAGCTAGAAAAGAAACTAAAGTAGTGAGTAAAGTAAACATTATCTAATACTCCAATATAAATAAACACCAAAGGCTATCCAAGCAGTCGCTACTACCCAAGCCCACATTAATAAGTTGAAATCATCATTCATTACCACTTATATCCCCAAGTAGCGTACCAAGCTATAACTGCTGCTACTGCAAAACACCAAAACTGTAGCCTTTTAATAGCCTGTAGGTCGTGTTGGTATTCCTCGTTGTCTTTTTTGCGTAAGTTTTCTATATCCATTTTTATTTTTAAAACTGCTTCCCACTCTTTAGCACCATGTTTTTTAACAAAGTCTATTTTTAACTTTGCTTCCTCATCGCTAATTTGTTTCTTATGTTGCCATTGCTTTAATGCTTTGATTAATGCTTGTTCTTTCTTAAACTCGGATTCTCGTCTTAGTCTAAGTCTTTCGTTTGCTTGTTTTTGGGCAACATCCAGTCCATCGTGCTGTATGTTTTCAATAGACTGAGATAAGCCCTTACTTGCAGATCTGCTTGCTTCAAGGCTGCTTGTAAGTCCTTTAACACCTTCTGATAGTCCAAATGGGTCTGCCACATCTTAGCCCACCTTAATATGGCCTACACCAGCTAAATAGGTAACAATGCCTATTGCTGCAACACCAACAAACCAAAATAGCTTAGTAACTACTGATCTGCCAACAGAAGTATAGACATTCTCTATAACTCTCTCAGTAACCTTCTCAACAATATCTTCAATCTCTTTTTCTGTTAAGTTAGCCATGATTAAGTTTTCATAATGTAAGCAAGGGCAAAATATGGTGGTAAGTTTTGGTCAGTTCCACTTACGCCTGTAGTGCTGTTTGCTACAGAAATTCCTGTAACGGCTGTTCCTGTGCTTGTGATTACAGGCAATGTATAGTAAGGTGGACTAGCGCATAACAAACCAGTATCCGCAGCACCGCCACTATGAGCGTGTCCTGGGTCTGTAACAGTTGCAGTATGGGTATGGCTTACAACTACAGCATCTTTTGTTCCACCAGTTTGTGTTGCAGCAGTAGTAACTGTAGTTTTAGCCACTCCGCTATCGTCAGAATGAGCAGCAATAACAAATTTATTACGAAGATCTGGGGTGCTGTTAGATCCATTACATAGAACCCATCCTGTAGGGATAGTAGCAATAGAGCCACTCCACATCATAATCATTCCAGATACAAATGATGCGCCCCAAGTAGGAGTATTTCCAGACCCAGCAGATAGCATTACTTGACCTGTTGTGCCTGCTGCTCCATCTAATGTAAGGCCACCAGTTAAGGCTAGTGTTCCAGCGACAGTAAAGCCATCACCAGATGCGCCTGTTTGTTGGTCTTTTAGTTGGCTCATTAGCTCACGAATAGCATTGTTAATGCCAGACGGAGCGCAGCCTTCTGCAATGTTAATACTGTCTATATCTGTATTGTTAGCTGGAGTGCTATCAAATTCTGAAATCTTTGTCTTTGCCATTTTTTATTCCAATAGAGAAGGAGCAACAACACCAGCACCTACTTGTTGTTGTAATGCTTGATTGCGTAAATATTCATCGAGTAATTTTAAACGATCTACGATCTGTGCTTGTCTTGCAGGGTCTACAGAATATAGGTCTGGAGCTATTGTTTCAGCAGTTCTACCGCCTGGGCCTGTAACGGAGCGCAATAAATAGTCCATGCCACCCTTTACAAGACCTTTTTCTGCCATCTGTGGAACTAACTCTGTACTGCCCTCAAACTCTTTGGCTGCCTCTGTTCTACGCTGAGTAGGGCTACCACCTGTAATTTGAATGTCAGTAGAGCGAATGGCTTTTTCTCTGCCTAATTGCAGCTCTAGGTTTTTGAAAGCATCATCACCAATTAGCACCTTGATCTGATCTCGTTTTTCTGGCGATCCAAAAGTACGCTTAATTTGGTCTATGCCGTCTGCACCTGTTTGTATTTTGGTACGAATAGCATCATAAGCACCAATAGCAAATCCATCTTTTTCTGCTGGATTTAATGAGTCATAAGTCTTTTTAAGTGTACGAGCATCAAGATCAAAAAATCCTCGACCATTTTCAATGGCATCAAATACTTGTGTTGGCCCACCAAACGCTTGTCTAGCTTGTTTATATTCAGCAGGAGCTTGGCTATCTACTACGCCCATAAACTCGCTACGAACCTTTTTAAGAGAATTAACCTCATCTTTGCCTAAACCAGACGCAGGAGTCTTGCTCCAGTTAATCTCATCATCTATACCACGCTTAATATAGTCAATGGTTTTAAGATCAAAGGTGTTACCTTCTGGCTTTAATGGGGCTAATGGGAAACCTTCTCTTGTAGCAATTCTATTAGCCCTAGCGTATGCGCTTTGGAAAGCTGGGTCTAGCATAATGTTATCTATGGTCTTATTGCCAATAGACACAGGGCTTGCATAAGCAGCATCGTACAAAGGTTTAGAGGCAGCGTTTCTTAACTTAATAATATCGTCTGCAATCTCCATTGGGTCTTTGTTTACATTAAAGGCTTGCTGGAAGTCTGTAAGAATACGATTGCCTGCGCCAGACTTACGCTCCTCTGCTAAGTTTTCTGCTACTACTCTTGCGCCAGGATAGCTTGCAACAGTTTCGCCTAGTTGCTTTGTAGCCTTGCCACCAAACTCCATGATGGTTTCTGGCTTATATCCTGATAGCCTGATCTGATCCATTGCAGTCTTGATCTCTGGCAATGTAAGGCTATCTCTTTGTAGGGCTTGAATAATTTTGGTATCTGCTTTGCGCTGTATAGCATCACCACTCATACCAAAAAAGTCAGCAGTTTTGCCTGTAATATTCTTAACAATAGGGATATCTTTTGTAGCATCAACAATAGTTTTAGCTAGATCAGGGATGCCTAGTTTTTCAGCAACAGCCTTAGTAGCACCAGTTCCAGCCTTCATACCAGCAAGAACAACAGGAGCTAATACTGCGCCTTGGACTGCGCCTTTTTCTGCTCCAGCCATTCTTTCGCCTTCTTGAGCAGTACCAGCACCAGTTAATGCTCCACCAGCAGCACCAGCTCCAGATGTGCTTGCTACTGTGCTAAAGCTAGATGGGATCTTAGATAATAGGTTTGCAACTTGTGGGATCTTTCCAGCAGCCTGTACAGCAGTCTTACCAGCAGCAAACGCTACAGGCAAACTACCAGCAATCTCAGATGCCATAGCTTGATAAGGCTTTTCTGCCTCATATTCTTGCTTGGCAAATTGAACCGCAGCAAGGTTTTGCTCGTATGGTCTTTTGTTTTTAAGGGTCTTAATGACTGCTTCGAACTCATCACCAAATCCAAAAGTTAGCCCTTGAATACCAGCCTCAATATTGCCATAGGTTGAAGTTGCACCTTTAGCCTTAGAATAGTTTTCAGCAGCACTCTTAAATCGAGATGCTGTATATCCTTCCGCATTTAAATATTGATTAATCTCTTGTGGATTAACATCAGGATTAGCCAATAATTTATCTACATTACGAATAACTTTTTCAAACTTTTCGTATGCCATTACTCTAATCCTCTATCTTTTTTAAATTGATTCATATCAAATGGAACATAAGATTTACCAGCAGCAGTTTTCATTGCGTTTTGAGTTACTTCTCTTGCTAATTGTTTTTGTGCAATTTTCTCTGGTTTATCTCCTGGCTGTGGGAAATAAGTTCTAATCTCATCTTTCATTTCATCTGTACCAATAACTGCACCAGACTCTTTACGCAGATTTGCACGAACCCAGTTTTCTTGAGCTTGTTTATATAGTTGTTGTTGTGTAGAACTTCCAATATTTTCTAAATATCCACCAATTAAAGGAACAGATCCAAGAGCTTGAGTTCTAGCAGTTGGATACATTGTGCCAACATCTTTTCCTGCTAATTGTTGTGTAGCTACTTTATTTTCTATGTCTTTAGCTAACTGATTTGATAGCTCCATACGCTGTGCAAATCCAGCAGCTTTTTGCTCTGACTCAGTAGGTTTGCCGCCTTCTGCCCTTCTTAATTCTCTTTCCGCAGCAGCAGCTTGTCTAGCATCCATTCTTTCACCAGATGCAATTTGACGGCTAACATAAGAATCTTCCATTCTTGCTAATGAGTCTAAACGCTTATAAGCGGTTTCCTCATCAATTACGCCAGTTTTAAATCCTTGCTCTAATTGACCAGCCAATGCTCTTACTTGTGGGCTAGATGCTTGTGTATAAGCAGCAAATGGGCTAGGTGCTTGACCACCACCCATTAATCCAGATTGGCGCAAAGCCTTTGTGCTTTCAGCAATATCTTTAATAGCACCAAAATTACCACTAGCTTGTAACATAGGAATAATCTTAGTTAGATCGTAGTCATATCCTACTAACTTTTGAGTATCAGGAGCTTGCATTACAGCAGGGCCTACTTCTGAAGGAATAGCAGTTTGCATACCAGGTATTGTTTGATACTTAGGAGTTGCTGCGCTTGCATACAACTGCTTTAACTGTTGTGCCTCTTTTTGCTTACGAACTAACTCTTGAACTTGAGTGGCCTTGAGCATATTCTGTAACGCAGAATCTACTTGACCTTGGTATCCAGTTTGAAATCCTTGCAAGGCATCGCTAAACCCACTACCTTGTGGCATCAGAGATGGTGCGCCAGCTCTAGAAAATGCTGCGCCTGCGCTTAATAATCCAGATGCAAGTGCTTGGTTACGCAGAGATGACATATCATCTTCTGATAGTAAGCCTTCATAATAGGATGGAATAATTGCCATGTTTGCCTCAGATTAAAGATATTCTATGTTGCTTAGATTGTTGCTTTTCTTGCAGTAAAGATAGTAGAGCAGTAGTTGTATCTACGCCTTGACCTCTACGCATCATTGCTTGCAATTGAGCCATTCTGTTTTGTTCTGCTTGTTGAATATTGCCTTGCTCTTGCATTTTAGAACTGCTTTGTCCTAATTGGCTTAGTGCTTTTTGTTGAGCTTGTTTCTTTAACAAATCTGATACTGTTTGACCAGACGCTTGTTTAGCTAGTCCTTCTTGCTTATATAAACCTTGCTCTGTATTGCCAAGCAATCTATCTAAATAACTTGCGTTGCCAGCATCTACACCTTGGTATTTAGCAAGACTATCTAAATATTCTGGAGTATAAGCAGAACTAGGAAGTGCAAAACCTTCTTGACCAGCCATTGAACCACCATCTAATCCAAGATTAGATAAAAGGCTATTCATGCCACCAGAACCAATAGATCCTTCTCCGCTTGATGCTATATTAATTAAGTCAATATTTGGAATAGCCTCAGTTCCTAAAAATGATTCGCCACCACCTAAAGATCCTAATATGCCCTCACCACCACCAAAGAGCCCACCAACTCCAGCACCGCCTTCAGCAAAAGCAGGAATAAGTTGAGGAGCAAAATAGGCAGCAGTAAGAGCAGCAGGGAATCCCCATCCAGAATCAAATGGCATCTCTCTGTCTACAAATTTATCTACATCGGCAAAACCCTTACCAATGCCACTAAAAAGATCGTCTAGGAATGAGAAGTTCATAATTATTTAAATGCGCTAAAGAGTTGTGCGCCTGTACCAGCAATACCTAACAAGTTTCCAAGTTGTTGCTGACCTGGATTAGAATAGATAGGCTGAGTAGAGGTAGATACGCCACCAGTAGGTGCGCCATATACGCCACTTAGGAATGATTGCAGTTTAGCTTGTGGAAGATTTTGCTCGTAGTTATAACGATTAATTTGGTCTTGCAATGCAGTTTGAGCATAACCTTCTCTGCCCTGTCCAATTGCTAACAAACGCTGGATATCTCCATAGTCTGCCTCTGCCATACCAGGAGCAGCAGCAGTAGCAGCAGCCTGCCTTCCTCTTTCATCTGCATAATTCTGATAGGCTAGTTTGCCAGCAGTATCAGCAAGTGCATTAGCAAAAGTACCGCCAGCACGATCTGTTAATTGACCATAAGCACCAGAGCCATAGCGACCAGCACTAGAGGCTTTAGAGGTTACATTTTGGATAGCATCGTAATAGGATTGTTGAGCAGCCTTGGCAGCAGGATTGAATGCACCTTGAAAGAATGGATTTCCACTTAGATAGTTACCCTGTACATTAGCTAAGTTCTCGGCTTGCGCTGCCCTTAGTAATGGGCTACCAGCAGTAGCTCTTTGCTCACCAGCTTGCAATGCAGCCAATGTATTTGCTGAAGGATCTACATAGGTCTGACCTGGGAAGTAAGATGGGCTACTTGATTCGTATAGGCGTCTTGCCTCTGCTAAACCAAAGTCTACATAAGGTCTGAGCATTGGATCAATTGAATTAGTAGTAGTCGTAGTTCTTTCTTGAACTTTTTGACCATCATCTCCACCACCACCAAAGAGCCCACCGACTGCGCTTGCTATTCCGCCCATATCAAATATCCTTTATCCATTTTCTAGGTCTGAAACCTAATTTTTTACCTATTACATCCCATCCTTTACGATGAGAATCAAAAGTTATAGTCTTAGCCCCGCCAGCACTTGCTATCTCTTGGATAGCTTGCTA
>JAULBY010014058.1:0-22081 GCA_032358315.1 Ophiocytium majus | reverse complement strand
GAACGTTCACGCGTTGGCATGGACGATGACACGTTGTGATGCAACTGTCTGTGCCGCCCAGGTGCTCTGCTGCGCGTCTACCAGCACCAGCGCCGCCCCGCCAGCACAGGCCAGTACTGAATGAGCCAAGGACTGGGTTGCTGGCGCCAAGCCAGTCCCAGTATACTGTCTCGGCCAGACTATCAGTACCAGGCCAGTACCGGTGTACCGATCGTTGGGGAGGTCAGTACCAGTACTTCCAAGTCGGTATACCGGGTTTGACCAGTGGACCGACAACCTCTGCAGCAAGGTCCCTTTGCACACGTGCACAGCACCCGAGCACCATGGGCACACGGCGGCCACCAGAACAGGTGGCCGTGGTCAGGGCGCCGGACGTGTCCCTATCAACCGTCGCCAACGCTGCAGCTGGATTGGCGGCGCGGCACCCTGTGGTGTCTGTCAGCTGGGTCGTGGGCCTGCTTCTGGCGATCCTCGCAACTGGCTTCACGCCGGAGCCCATGGCGGTGCAGCGGTACACGGATGCCGTGAGCGACCTCAGGCCCCTGGAGAAATCTCTACTGGAGGTGCGCTGTCACCGCCATGCTGGCCGAGAGAGGTCTTGCCTCCCTCTTTATCCATTCGTTGGTCTTTGACGGATTCGAGAACATGTTTGCAAATATGTTGCTGTTCAGCTCTTGTTGCTTCTGCACGGTTGTTGGCGCGTGGGTGAGCTGTAGCAGGGCCGCGGTGTTATGTGCACGGCAACACGCTGCCCTCACAAAGTGTGCCTTGCTGGCCACAGCAGCTGCACTCCAAACTCAGGTGTGCCGCCATGTCATGCAACCTGGGGCGCAACCCTGACACTCTTGAGGCAGAAAAAAACCATTGCACGCGCGGTGTGTGGCACCATTTGTCGCCAGCGTGCCACATTACCTGATCGCATATTACAAAAGGCATTTTTTGGCTGGAGGTTTTTGTCCAGTGCCAAAGCACGACTCAGAAATGCAGTGATTGCGCGCGCCTGAATGGGTGGGCGCACCAACACACACGCAGACCCATACAACAACACACATAAATGTTATCGCTCCTAGATGAGCTTCAACATGAGCTGTGGTATTGAACAGGTATTTTTTGGCCGACTTTTGAGAGTTGGCATGAGGTGCGACAGCAGCACCAGCGGTTCTGCGGGGCACGCGCGCTGGCAACGCAAAGCAACGAACACATTGCTTTTCACAGTGCGTACACCACACGCTCCTTTGTATGTGTGTGTGTGCACATACTACCCAGCTCATACTTAGAGACAGGATGGGGGCAGCAGGGGCTGGTAGTCCCGGGTTACTCCCGGGCAGCGAAATGACCTGTTGCAGCGGGTTGTTTTGCTGTGCTTGGCTGCCCAATGCTATGACATTATCAGAAAATGCTGTCATGCCACGGAAGTAAACCATTTGCTACTAGTATTTTGGAGTCGGACAGCCATGCCTGCACTGAAGAAGCTCCCTGGTGTTTGTTAACTGGTAGCCAGCATCAAGTCACTTTTACCTTGCAGGCGCGCACCACCAGGGCCCTGCAGCCCCTGTGTTGCTGCCAGCGAGAGCCTTCTTAGGTCATGCAGTGTAACCTGCATGCTTGTGGTTGCCAAAACGTACCCATACAAGAGTGGTTGACTGGCATACAGCCACGCGAAGCTTATGGAAACGGCAGCATGGGCGGGGCGCAGCGCGGCACTTGGGTCTTTCACGCGCCCAGCGGCAGCCTCGCCTGCACAGCTGCTGCCAGCGGCAATGGCATATACGTCTGATGTATCTGACAACAGAATGCGTGCGCAGTACAGGAGCGCTGGTACTAGGTAGTCATCTTCAGTGAGCCACACACCGCGCACGGGTTACAGCCAGGTGCGCGGCGCGTGAATACATGCGCACTTCAGCAGAAAACCGTAACGCCGCTTGGTGCCTCAAGTGTGCACTCCATAGGGCAACGCTTGGTGCCACAAGTGTGCACTCCATAGTGCAAGGCCGTCCCTCCCACCTCTTGCGGTCTCGTACGCCCGTCGGCATGTGAGAACAGCCTCTGACAGGCCTGTCTGTGGTGTGTTACATGTGGGCTGACAGGCGTGCAAAACAGCCCTTCAACAGGCCATCTATGGTGCGTCACACAAATGCCCCCCCCCCCCGCCTTTCCCCCGTGCACACTGCTCGCAGGCTCAATATGAGTACGACAGCTGGTCATCGGAGTATTACGGCAGCAAGGGCTGGTTTGGGCGCTGCGACGACAGGTGCCAGGCCAATCACACGCACTTTGTGCAGGCGCGGGGGGACCTACGGCGCCTGCAGGGGGAGTACGACACCCGGGTCGCGGAGGCCAAGAGTCACTTGGGTGAGTCACCTGGGTACAAACCCGGGTACTGCTTGGGTAAGAACCTGGGTGCTGCAGGCGCAGGCCAAGAGTCACTTGAGTGAGTCACCTGGGTACACACCTGGGTGTTGTGCAGTACGAACATAAGAAGTGCAGAGGAAGTACAACGTCCGGGTCACAGAGGCCAAGAGTCATTTGGGTGAGTCACCTGGGTACAAGCCCGGGTGCTGCTTGGGCAACAACCTGGATGCCTGCAAGGGGAGTAGGACGCCTGGGGTCGCGGAGGCCGATAACCACTTGGGTGAGTCGCCTGGGTACAGACCGCGGGCACGAACCGGGGACAAGATTCACCTGGGTGACTAACCTGCAGCAACACACACAGCGCCGCTTCCTTTGCGCGTCCAGCAGCGTCTTGCCCCAGGGGCGACGCGTGTGCCGCGCGAGCTGCCAACTTGACGGGGTCGTGGAAAATCCGACGCGCGGCAGTGAGACGTAACTCCATGCCACTGCGCACCCGGGCACGCAGTCATGTGCGCACCAGCACCAGCTGCATGCAGCGTTACTATGCCGCTCACAGTTTCCCACTTTGGTTGCTGGGTAATTGATTGCGCGCGCCGCACGCCACCAGAGCGGGGGCGAGCGGGTGCGCTCGAAAGCGCTACTCACGTACTACACGTACAGCACGCGCGTGTGCCGTGGTGTGGTGTGTGTGCTGAGTAGCTGCTGTTATTCACGCTGTTGACGTCTTGCGCTATACAAATGAAGGGGCCCCAAAAGCAGCAGCAGCTGCGCATTCGCCTTTTTGAAGGGCTCTGCGGCATGTTTTGACCACAAATATGGCAGCAGCACCTGAGCGGCGGCGTCGCGTGCCGAACTCTCAACGTTAAGTTGTAGTAAGGTGGGTACGGCTGCTGTCTACAGCAGCGCCACGCTCAGCTCGCACGGCAGCGTGAGATTATAGCTGCATGCCGGAAAACGCTTCCACCCTGCTGGCCCTCACGCGAACACCCTTTGGAGTTGCGACCTGCGGTTTTCTCACCTGATTGGTCAAGACCTGCCACGCAGCCTTGCTTATTGGTGATCACCTCATCTCTGCTCGCGTCGGGCGCTGCCATTGGTCGAAGACGGACATCGCGTTCACGCTCATGTCCAAAACGATTTAAAAAGCATAGTCAGAAACTGTGAGCCGCATAGTAGTAGTACTTACATGAGCTTACAAATGTACTCTCTACACTATAGTGCCTGGTTCAGCTCCCACACCCCTCAAGTTCCAATTGGAGTTGAAGTTTCACTTGGAGGCGATAACTCACCAGCTTCAAGTCGGGCCTCCTATTGAACAGGTGGACCGCGTCTCATTGACTGCATCCAACCTGGCTGGTTGCGAAACCGATTTGACGTTGGTAAACTCCAGCCACTTATTTGAACTGGTAAATTTGACGTTGGTTCTCAAGTTGGAGTTGGAGGCAACGTGGCGACGGGGAAGCTAAGTGCCAAATATTCTGCAGACGCCAGCACCCATGGTATGGTGTGAAAAATACAAGTTGGAATTGATGTTGAAGTTGCTTTGCGCCACGCTGTTTCGTGGCATCAAAGCAGATGTTGCACTGCCGTGTGTTGGCGCGCACGCGTGAAACACCTGGCCTGGCTGCCGCAGCAGAGCGCACACGGCGGACGCATTAAGTGTGAACTGGAGTTGAAGTTTGTGTATTAGTCATAGTTGAAGTTCCACATGAAGGCTTATATATATATACCGTATTATATTCCAACCCGTGCCACTTACGCTGCAGCCCCACTTGAACGCACCACATCTCTATGATGGAATCCGCGCTTCGGTAGGTGCGAGATCAGCTGCTTCTTATTAGGCGCTATCTTTGCTTTGTACACCCCTTGTACACGGGTCCGCCCAGGGTGACGGCCCCTACTGGTGAGGAGACCTAGAGTTTATCGCTCCTAGATGAGTTTTCATATGCATGCATGTTCACGATGTGTGGTTTACAGATACGGCGGCCTATGTGGTCATGCTGTTCCCAGCCACGCACGCCATGTGCACAGGGCATTCCGTGCCTCAAGCAGAGGGTAATTAGAGTTTACACATGTGTTGTACACTTTTTTTATGTACTCCACTAAAAGGATAAAGTCTATACTCCGAAGTATATACTTCTGAAGTATGTATATGCGCTTACACATTTGTGTGGGTGTGCATACGCATGACGCCCGCCTCTTGCATGTTCACAGTGCTGTGAGTGACGGCGCACTGCAGGTCCCCATCACCACCAGCCCACGCACTCACGCCGCCCTGTATGCACCAGCCACACACATCTCAGACAACAACAATGATGGCACTACTACTTGAAGCACTGTACTACTAGTAGTTGGCAGGTCGAGCCCTAGCTAGCCTGCGGGCACCCGCTAGCCCTCTTCTTGGTCCGTACACGTGTGCATACTTGTCGTGCATTTGATTCGTGTCATGGCCGCCAGTTAGCGTGCTGGCATGCTTGTGTCATGGGCTCTTGCACGCCCCCAAGTGCAAGTAAATAAAACTACTACTAGTACTTGTAAAAGTACCATAATTTTCTTTACTTGCACTTGCGGGCGTGCAAAGGCCCAAGCCATGCACGCCAGTGTGCACGAAGCAGTGGCACATGCCCGGCACTACATGCGCAAATCCACAAGCCTCTACAATTAATTGTAGCACTTGGAAGTATTGAAGTTGATTAATTGATTTGAAAGTGATGTTTAGGATTGGAAGACCAAGAACTGCCGCCTGCGCCGACAGCATACACACTTCAGAAGTAATATTATAAATTACTTTACGTAGTCCATGATCACACCTCGGAGTAGGTAATACATAAAGCAGTAAGTGATGGCACTCACGAGTGCGCATATCGCCCTGTTGACTGCAAGCTGTAGCCACAACAGCTGTCCGCCGAGCCATCGGCTGACGCCTCCACCGAAAATGCCACCACCCCACCCCTCGGGTCAACAGCCTTGGCCATGGCCGAAAAGCACGGTTCCAAATCTGGCAGCAACGCCAGGGGAGTTGCGGAGAGGGAAGTGCGGCACAGGAGGCATACACCACGTGTTTCATGTCAGGTGTTGTTCAGAGTCTTGAACTTCAGACATTGTATGTGAGCCGCATAGGAGCCATAACACGGCAGCCGCGGCGAAAACGCACGCTTGCAACTATGGTGCCACATTCCTTCCGATGGGCAGCTGCGAGCGTGTGCGGGGACGCGGGGCACGCAAGCCACACTGCAAGTTGAAGCATGTCAGGGCATTCCGTTTTGGCCACATTGAAGACATGTCACAGCAGTCATGGCCAGACAGCATGGTTGCGAGTTTGGCAGCAGGGCTGCTGGAGGCAGGACCGCTCGCTCGCGCACATGTGGCATGGACGCCATGATAGTAGACTTCAAAGTCCGAGTACACTATAGCCACATACCATCTAGCAGACTTCATGAGTATACTTCAAGTACTACAGTGGTTTATGGGCTAGAGGCCGTACTCAGTAGGCTAGAATGCACGTACGGAACATATACCGCGGGCACATGCGAAGAGCCGATGTGGGTTTCAAGTCTAGGGGCGGGCAAATCAATAAAACTACAGTTGCGTGTGCATATACTGCTGCACTCGACATGTGACATGCCTCTGGTGCAGTAGAAGCATGCATGTGTATACACATGCTTGTACATGCAGTGCATGCATCCGCAGAACTCGCTGCCAATGTACACGAACACGTCACACCACAGGAACGCGTCAAAGGTGGAGCCGCCGGAGCGAAGCTGCGCCAGCACCTCCGCACTGATATACTTCACGAGTATACTTCAGTGCAGTAGAACTATGTAATACTCCAAGTATACACAATGTATTACACATTTATATATACATGCATGCTTCTGAAGTGTACTGCGGTCCTCACCGCCGATGTACACAAACACGTCGCACGACAGAAATAGGTCAAAGGTGGTGCCGCCGCTGCACAGCTGCTCCAACGCCTCTGCACATTCCCCCACCAGCAGCGTGTGGTAGATGCCCTGCTTGGCGCGCGCCTGTGCCACCATGCCTTTGCTAAGGTCCACCCCTGTCAGCTGCGCAGAACGGATATTGCGCGCACATGAATTCGATACAAAAGCTCAGTACCGGTACATATTTGCGCAAATGGATGGGTTTCGTAGGTTTCATACAGATGCTGAGCTTGATCGTGTGAATATGGGGCACCTTTTGCACAAGCGCAGCTTAGGCTTGGCACGCGCCTGTGCCACCATGCCTTTGCTAAGGTACACCCCTGTTAGCTGTACAGAATGGGTGTCACGCACACATAATGTCCATACAAAAGCTCAGGACCGGTGCATAATTGCGCAAACACGTGGGGTCCATACAGAAGCTTAGTACTATGCAATTGCGCGACCATGGGCTACATACTTCAAGTATACACAACATATATATACATATATTATATTATATATTGCAGCTTGGGCTTGGCGTGCGCCTGGGCCACCATGCCCTGGGTCAGATCCACCCCTGTCAGCTGCGCACAACAGGTATCACGCGCACATAAGTTCCATACAGAAGCTCAGTACCAGTTCATATTCGCGCAAACACAGGGCTTTATACAGAAACTCAGTACTACGTAGTTGCGTGAACATGGTCTACGCATGCACAAGCCCGGCTTTGGCTTGGCGCGCGCCTGTGCCGCCATGCCCTTGCTCAGGTCCACCCCTGTCAGCTGCGCAGGGCGGGTATCGCGCGTACATGTCATTGAATTGCACATAGAAGTTCAGTACCAGTGCACGATGGCGCAAACACCTGGGTTTCATACAGTACTTAAAGTACTTCCACTACTTGAAGTATACAGTTGGGCGATCATGGGTTACAAACTACCGTAGTATACACGAGCTCTGAATAGGGTTGGCACGTGCGCCTGCGCAGCCATGCCCTTGCTAAGGCCCCACCCCTGTCAACTGCGCAGAATGGGTATCACGAACACACGAAATCCATACAACAGTTCAGTGCATATACGGGCGGATGAGCCACACGCTGAGCAGTTTTTGCGAGTGGCACCAACTTACGGGCAGCCACCACTTCAAAAACCCGTGCAAACACATGCCTGTACCAAGTAAATATTAGCACAGTACTTCCACGTAGTACTACTAGTACATGTGGTGCAACAAAAGTGCCCGGTGCCAGTTTAGCGGCGCCCTTTTCATGCACTTTCCAGTGCCTAGGCTGCACACCTCTTACGGCAGTCGCAGCACACAGTTGTGCAGTGGAGGCATTGCACAGTGCATGTGCAACTTCAAAGTTGACTTTGGGACATGTGCAACTTTGGGAAAGAGCAAAGGCAACAGACATGTGACACCTGGACAAGCCAGGTGGGTGTCACATGTGCTGTCTGGTGGCCATGTACAACTCACTCGCGACTTATGTGTGCTTTGATTTCGGTGCAATACGCGGTTAGTGCGGGGTCCAGAGACTGTCACAGACCACATGGTGTATAAACAATACACAATGCGCTATCAAATTTGGTGAGGGTCTTGCTTTAGTGCGGGGTACTAGGGGGCGACACTACCCCACACTAAATCACAGGTGCACTGTATATATAGCACGACTTGAAGGGCCAGTGACACACCACAAACCTCAAATGTATGCAGGTGAGCCCCTGTGGCAGCTGCACTCCTGCCAAGTGCATACAGTGCGCAAGGGTGTGGCCAGGCTGCAGGCATGCACAAGGCGCTTGCAGTGGTGCTCCAGGCAGTGACACGCTCTGGGGTGGCAACACTGGCATGCTGTGGAGGGAACATACGAAATTGCCACCGTAGAACACCAGGTCTGTCACTGCCACCTTGGACACTGCTCCAAACAGGACGTCATACACCCACCACAAGTGCCACGTGCGCACCTGGTGTGTGCATCCACATGTGAAACAGTTTGATCATCCAGTGCAGTTTGATCGTCCAGTGCACGAGTGCCAGCCCCTGCGCCAGCACCTTGCCCCCCAAGTGCTCAAGGACCCCCCATTTCCCTCCAGACCTTGTCACACGTGCGGGGCAACCATGCATGCGCACGTCTGCTCTGATTATGTGCACACTCACATGGTTTACGTACTTCAAGTACTTCTTGAAGTATATATTTAAGCCCCCGCCCCACATGTGACATTGTGCCAAAGAAAGTGGAGGGTCCCTACAGCACGTGCAGGCCAAGGTGCTGGCGCAGGGGCTGGAGCTGGTACACTGGGCGATCAGACTGTTGCACTGCACATATCAGGGGCACACGTGGCACTTGGGGTAAGCGCGCAGTGAACAGTTTGGAGCAGCCTACTGGTGTCGGGGTGGATGTGACACGCCTGCTGCTTCAGCCTAGAGTGGCATTTCGTATGCTTGATGAACTCGGTTATGGACGTACACACAGATTAACTTCTGAACTATGTATTACCAACCAGGTACGCATTCTACTTCGGCATATACATGCTTACATATTCCAGAAGTACATTGTACTTCAAGTTGTACTTGAAGTACAATAAACTCAGAGTACACTGTAGTTTGATTTTATTTGCACTTGTGGGCGTGCAAGAGCCCATGCCATGCATGCCAGCGTACATGACCACTCCTAATAGTACACCTCAGATATGTACTACAGCAGTAGTACGTAAGACTACACTCACGTGTTCGACGTGTGGACGCACAGCCACGCCAGACAGCCCAGTGCCACAGCCCAAATCTATACAGCGGTGCCAGCGACGCCCAGGCAGTGCCCGCACCAGTGCTTCCACCAGCACCCTGTGCGTTTTATACTGCTCAGCGGCACCAGCATCACCAGCAGCGGCGGCGGTAGCAGCAGGAGCAGCAGCGGCAGTGGCAGCAGCGGCGGCGGCGGCAGCGGCAGCAGCGGCGGCAGCAGCGGCGGCGGCAGCGGTGCCGGTAGCAGCAGCAGCAGCGGCGGCGGCGCCAGAGGGGCAGGAGCAGTGGCGGCGGCGGTAGCAGCGGCGGCGGCAGCAGCGGCAACAGGGAGCATCGGATGCTGCGAGTGAGCGTGCTTTTTTTTCCGCAAATTGCTAATACCCTCTTTGCAGGAGCTATGCATACTTCAACATGTGTACTAACTGATTTGTTATTGGGTTCTCCTTTGCTGCGCAATTGGGTGGAGACATTTGCGCGCACCGTACTTCAAAGCATACTTGCAGCCGCACACACTTCTAGTGTTATACTAGAAGTACATATGGGCACACATACTGTAAAATACATCACTAGCAATGATTCATTACAGTGACATTGCACGTGGGCCTCACCTGGAGGCCCTTGGTGAGGTGCTCCTCAAACTGGTCCCGTGTAACCATCGTACAGCTTCTCGAAGCACTGTGTAGCACACATATACTTCAGTAAAAGTATGCCGTCACACATACTTCAAGTACATACTCGTACTTCTTGAAGTACATAGTTGTGGTGCCATTTCATGCGAGTCTCACCTGGAGGCCCTTGGTGAGGTGCTCCTCAAACTTCACCGCGTAACCATCACACAGCTTCTCGACGCACAGTATAAGCTGCACACATGTATTGCAGTATAGGTATGCTTCTACACATACATACTTCGAAGTAGTTATGATACCGTAGTACGGCCTTGCATGGCGCTCTGGCGGACGACCTGCCCTGGTAGGTCGAGCCTGCAGGCGCCCGCTGGCCCTTTTGTGTTCGTATAGTAGGCTACGACATATACATACACTGCCATGCATTTGCTATGGCCACCAGTGGGCTTGCTGGCATACATGACACGGGCTGTTGCACGCCCACAAGTGCAAATAAATAAAACTACTGTAGTACATAGTCATAGTACCATTTGATGTGGGTCTCACCTGGAGGCCCTTGGTGAGGTGCTCCTCAAACTTCTCCGCATAGCCATCGTACAGCTTCTCAATGTACTCGCGCGGCGGTGCTGCCGGTGCACCCCTTCCCACTCCCACGGCACCACCACCACCACCGGCTGCTGCAGCGCTGCGCTCAGCCACCGCGCACCAGAATGCTGCGAGCTGATTGGCCGGGTCAAGGGCTGCGGCGCGCGTGAACTCGCGCAGTGCCGCGGGGTGGTCACCAAAGGCCCGCAAGTGCTGAGCATACTGCAGAGCGGCAAACGGCGCGGGTCAAATTCACATTGCGCTCGGTCAGGGCGCGCAACACATTATTGAACGTTTGAAGTTTTAGTTCAAGTGAGTGAGATTAACAGACAACGTACATCACGAAGTACAATTTTGACAGATGTTACATCAGGTGCAACAACGTATCGCTACTGTATGCCGTATGCGCAGTGCCGCGGGGTGGTTGACTTGGGCCCGCAAGTGCTGAGCAAACTGCAGGGGCGGGCGCGCGCAGGAGGCACATGGGAGGTTCGTTTTTGGCAAGTTGAAGTGCATGAGTGACTTGAAGTACTGCAGTTGGCGTACACACTTGATGAGAAAGGGGCGCGCGGCGTGTGTCATGGTGCACATGTCAGAGCGTGATGGCTCCGGACGTGCAGCAAATCTGCGTGTATACTTTGAAGTACTTCTGAAGTATATGTATACTTTGAAGTACTTCGAAATATATGTACCAGTATGCACTTCGAAGACGTACTTGAAGTATATTTGTAGACATGTACATGCAGAAACAACTGCAACGATGTACGTCGCACAGAATGGTCCGGGCCTAACAAAGCAGCGAAGTATCGGTGACACTGCTTTCACGGTGCTGGGCAGCAAAGGCTAATTACAGCCCGTTAAGCTTCGAGCGCTGCTGCTGCTGGCAGCGGTGCAGACGACCGGCGGCGTCAGTAGAGTTGAATACTGCAAAGTACGTGTGATGTGCAGCACCCGACACTGTGCGCCCGGTGAGCGCAGATGCGCTTGCCGGAGCTGCAACAAGTGGAATAGCAACCTGTGTCAATAATAGCCTTTTGGAGCCATAAGTGCGGTTCCGCGCATGCTTTCTTGCCCACAAGGCTGGCAGCAAACCATGGCGCATGCAGGCAGCCAGCAATAGATAATATACTACGTGCAGTAGTACTAGTGCTTCACGTATACACTGTATGGTTTCTAGGGCATGTCAAGCTCTAGCCCTGGTGGCTGCTCAGCCCGGTGTGCTTGCTGTTACTCCTTGTTGCTGCCAGCGCATACCACGAGTAGTAACTATGATGTACTTCAAGTTTGAAGTATTGAGGTATGCATGTGCCGGATGGCCATTGGACTACTATTGCGAGGTGCTGGCATGCACCACCTGGGCTCTTGCATGCCCACAAGTGCAAATCCCTAAAACGTTTGAAAGTAGTGCAGCTATGGAGTGCTTGGGGCATGTCCAGTTTTCTTGTGACGGGGAAAGGCACGGCCATACATACTCTCCCTCCGTTGCAGCCAATTACAACCTTGTACTTCGAAGTACTACGTAGTATGAACTAATACGTGGAGTACTCTAAGTACCGGTACAAATTCATGAATGGTACCTTGTAGTGCGCCACGGGGGCCCGCTCGTCGATGGCGACGGCGTGCTCAAACGCGGCTGTCGCCTGCTCAGTGCGGCCCAGCGCGCGCAGCGAAACCTCAAAGTGAAGTGCGCATCTACTTGCGAATACTTGAAGTACAAATTAATGAATGGTGCCTTGTAATGCGCCATTGAGGCCCGCTCGTCGATGGCGATGGCGATGGCGACAGCTTGCCCAAATGCGGCCGCCGCCTGCTCAGCGCGGCCCAGCGCGTGCAGCGCAACCGCAAGTTGAAGTGCACATCTACTTCAACATCTGAAGTACCACAGTACTTGAACTAAAAAACAATGGATGTTACCTTGTAGTGCGCCATGGGGGCCCGCTCGTCGATGGCGATGGCGCGCTCGAACGTGGTCGTCGCCTGCTCAGGGCGGCCCAGCGCCCGCAGTGCAGCCGCAAGTTGAAGTGCGCATCGCTGGTTGCTCTGCTGAGCAGCTAGCACGCGCTCCAGTGGGGGCAGCGCCTCTGACGGCCGCCCCAGTTCGCACAGTAGCAGCCCCTTACAGTAGAGAAAGGCGGGCACTGCGGGCTGGGGGTTTGGTGAGGCAGTATTTTGCATTGGAGGGGCAAGGGGTTGTGGTAAGGATGAGCAAAAGCTGCCGGTTTATGCAGGAGTTCGGTGACAGGTGGGGGTAAATGGCGGTCTGCGAAAGGTGCATCAGGTATGTGAAAGAGGCCTGAAAAGTTGCCAATTGCTTAAGCCCAGATGCTGTGTGGCTTAAGGCAAATTTTCAGGCCAAAAGCTGTGAGGTATTGTTGTGCCACTGTATAGTTTGTGCGTCTGTCATGTGGTAGCCCGTTGGCGGTGTCATGTGCAACGGTCAATTGCCAACGCGGTTTACACAGCCAGTGTGTGGGTGCCAGCTACCATGGTGCTGCAGAAACAGCAGCAGGGTTTGCTACTGTAGTGCCAACCTGGTGAGCAGTGTTGGGGGGGGGGTGCGCCATCTTGAACAGTGAATGTTTCACTTCAGCATGTGCCCACCTGCAGCTTGAGAGCCTGGTTCACACATTCCAGAGCAGCACCATTCTCTCCCCGTCGCATCCGCACCACTCCCCTGGTGTGCATCGCACGTGCATAGTGGGGAGACAGTTGGAGGGCTTGGTCGCACAGGGCATCTGCCTCGCTCAACTGGCCCTGGTGGTTCAGGGCAACAACACGTGCGTGGAAATGTGTAAGCAGCAGCGGCGGCGGCGGCAGCAGCAGCAGCAGCAGCAACAACACCAGCAGCAAACAGCGGAGGCAGCCGCTTTTTTGCACCAGAGCGCTGGAGTGGCCACCGATGGACGGCAACTTGCACCCCTAACCAGAATCGGCAGCTCAAGCAGCGGTGCGCACCTTGTCCAGCAGTGCGTTGGCCTGGCCTAGCAGCGCCTTGGCCTCCGGTGTGGGAGCCATGCCAGGACCACCGCAGATGAGTGTGGGGCAGACACACACAGCGACACATAGCAGCAATCGATCGGTGACACGCCCACTGACTGACCAACAAAACAATCACCCAATTTTGGCCAGAAACTGCACACGATGAAAAAAAACTGGTGCTGAAAGCGCGAGCAGTCACTTTTGCAATTGCTTGCGGCGGGCGCCAGGAGGGGGGCTGGCGGGGCAGCAGCACCATGTTCGGACGCAAGAAGACGGAGGAGCTGGGCACCGAGCCGCCACCTCCCGTGGGTGGCGTGCCCAGGGTTGACTTCAGCGGTGAGAGCGTGCGCGGATCTCATAGGCTGGGTGACCAGTTTCGGTTGCGCTGCTCGTCTGCATGCAGCTGCTTTGGCGGTGTGCTTGCCACAGGTGCTGCTGCTGCCGTGGCGTGCCGTGGCATCAGCCAGCGCAGCGCAGGCTCTTTCTCCTCCGCTGCTCTCACTCCCGGCCCCGCCCAAGAATTGCCTTGAGTGTCTTTCAGGCGCCAGTTGTGTCAGGCATTGACGACTGTCGACTCCTTTTCTCCGGCCGCGCCTCTGCACACCGGGGCTGCTTGCCCCTGCTGCCGCCACTGCTGCCGGTGGCATCTGCGCGGTGATCTTGGCGCTGGTGGTGGCGCTGCCGCGGCGGCTCTTGATGATGGTAACGTGGTTTCCCCCTTGGCGGGGCGGGTAGCAGAGGTGAACGACAACCAGGGGGCGGGCCTGAAGGGCAAGATGGCGGTGAGCCGCCGGCGCTTCAACGAGAAGCTGGGCCAGAAGATTGGGAAGGAGGGCACGGACGACCAGGAGTTCGAGGACAGACATCGCAGCGTGATGGACCTGTACAGCAAGGTGAGGGGCCCTACCGGGTGTTGCTTAGGGCAAGTCCGTCAAACAACGAATCACACTCCGTTTTGAAGTGTGGATGATGGAGTGGATGATGGACAGCTGCTCAACACACAAGAGTGGTTGACGCAGCCCAGAATGTTTACCATGTTACCATAAACATAGGTACCACAGCATGCTTGGGGCGCACAATTAAGTCTGGTACTCATCAACACCGGTGTCTGTAGACTCAGGAGGCGGCCTCGGCTGTGTGGCCTGCATGCAGCCAACCTACAGCGCTTCTCAGCACCAACACAACATTGTGAGCACACGAGTTCCGCGGCAGGCGCCTTCGTTGCAGCACTGAAGAACAAGTGAAATCGTGGGCGCTTAAGCTGCAGCAACGCACCATGCCGGACACACACACACACCCCACACCTGTGCAGTTGCTGCGTCACGAAGTCCAGCCCTTTTTCCTCCAGAAGCAATGCAACACTGTCATGGCATGCCATAACCAGAGGGCCACGGTTGTGCACCCTGGTTTCCGGTGCAGAGTGCATTGCATCTGCTGTCGGCAGCTGAGCGCGCCTGTGTTTTTAGTGTTAAGTGGGTGGCATTTACCCAGTGTAGCACAGTGACTGGTTGTCATGCCTTGGCGCTGCAGCGGAAGGGCGCGCCGCCTGGCAGTTGCACAAGTTACGCCTGGCAATTACACAAGTTGGGTCTTTCCTAACATACTTGCGTCTGCAGTTTGCTGGTAGCCCATGACACGCGCTGGGGGCAGCTGTTGGATGAGAGCCCACGGTGGCGTGGAAATTACTCTTGGCCTGCTGAGGTAACCGTCTCAGCATGCTGCGGAAGCCGGTGGTAGCAGCGGACCTGTGACCTCGTGCAGTCACCTCTTTAACCAAAGTTCACACATTGCAGCATGCAGGGAAACTCATAGCATGACTTTCTAATATGTGCCCGAAGGCGGCAGGATGCATGCCAGCAATGGCTGCTGCTGAGCAGCTGCTGCTTGCAATTGCACACCTGCTGCTGGCGGTGGCACACACTTAGGCCGCACGACCATTGGGTGATTTTGTTGCTACGGGTTGTCCGAGATTGCCCTGGCAACTCAGCAAACGTAGCAGGTGCCAAAGTTATATAATAGCACACCACACCACGACAACGGCAACTGTTCCGCCAGTACTCAAGTCTCTGTTCCTGAACACCTGCTGCCGGTGCCGGCCACCAGCTGCTGCTGCTGCTGACAGTCGCTTTGGTGCTGGTGGTGGTGCCGGTTCTGAGCACCTGCTCCTGCTGAGTACCTGCTGCTGAGCGCCTGCTGCTGCTGAGCGCCTGCTGCTGCTGCTGCTGCTGCTGCTGCTGCTGCTGCTGCAGAACACCTGCACCTGCTGAGCACAGGTTGCTGCTGAGCACCTGCTGCCCCTGCTGAGCACATTCTGCTGCTGCTGCTGCTGAGCACCACCTGCTGTTGCTGCTGCTGCTGCGCACCCTGCTGCTGAGCAGTTCCTAAAGGTGCGGGACTCCATGCGTGGCCTGCTGGATGCAACGCGCGGCATGTCTCAGCGCGCCGTGGACCTCAGCAATGCGTGTGGAGACGCAGATGTGCGCGACGGCGACTTTGTGACCACCCAGGTACTACTCATGACCCATGAGTATTGACTCATAAGGACTTCAAGATCATTAAGTTCAAGATTGATATGCAACACGTGGCATGTCCCAGCGCGCTGTGGACCTCAGAGATGCGTGCGGAGATGCAGATGTGCGCGACGGCAACTCTGTCACCACCCAGGTACTCATGATCAATGAGTCGTAAGATCATCAACTTCCACACATAATTTGCTAATTACACCATTTGGCTGTCGGGCTCATCATGTGCGCGACGGCGACGTTGTCACTGTGCAGGTACCACTCATGAGTCATAATTCGTTTTGCGGATGTGCATGACGGCGACTTTGTCACCACGCAGGTATTACTCATGACTCGTGAGTCACAAGTTATTAAGCTCATCAACTTCATCATTTGTGTTGTCAGTTACACTAGGTTAAGGCTCGCCATGTGTGCATTTCTGTCGCAACACACACGGGTCATGAATACAATCCACTTGGTGTAACAGTGGCAAGGCGATATTGTCACAACGATTCGATCGCCAACTCTAGCACTCGTATTTTCGATGTCACCACTTTGTTGGTCAGATTCAACAATGTGCATGGCCGCCACCTGGAACAGGCGATGCTGTTCGTCTTGGATGACAGGGCCAGCAACCTGGCATATTTCGGAACTCAGAGCAACTGATGTATTCTCAAGTAGGTAGGCATGAAATGGGTTCCACGCGGTTTGTATGCTTGCCCACACCTTTCCAAAGGTTCAACTGGAGAAGTACCCACCTAGCTGTGTCACACAAGATTCTCTACTGCGCACCACATGGCAGATGCAACTGGAGCAGGCGGTGCGGTCCATGCTGGATGACAGCATTGGCAACTCTTGTCTCATATTCCAACTATTGTTTTCGTAGTACTTGCTAACGTACTCTGTGCTGCTACATGTATTCAGCAGTATAACTTCACAGACACTCATCACTACAATGCTTTTCATGTGCTACTGATACTTGCAACAGATGCAACTGGAGCAGGCGATGCGGTCCATGCTGGACGACAGCGTTAGCAAGGCGTTGGACGACCTGGACCGCAAGCTGGCGCCCTTTAGGGAGCTGGAAGAGAGGGTCAAGGCCAGAAACAACCTTAAGCTTGACTATGACCACTACGTGCGCAAGGTAAGCGGCATACTATACTTCGAAGTACTTCAGGAAAGTATGTGCTACACCATGTGTATACTATGTACTTCACTATATGCCCTTTAGGGAGCTGCAGGAGAGGGTCAAGGCCAGAAACAACCTCAAGCTTGACTGTGACCACTACGTGCGCAAGGTACGCGGCATACCACTTGGAAGTAGTGTATACTGCCAAGTATAGTACACCTTGTGTTTATGGCATGTAGTTTTTGGTTCCTACATACTCGCTGGCAGCAGCAAGTACGAGCTTGACTATGACCATGAAGCTTGATACTGACCACTACGTGCGCAAGTGCGCCGCATACTAGTCTATACTTTGAAGTAAATATACATGTAGTACTCCTTGTTATTGTGGGGTACACTACGTACTTTTTGGTTACCACTACATGCATACTACCATCTGGCAGCAGCAGCCTCTAGCTTGACTTTGACAACCATGTGCGCAAGGTGTGCGGCACACTATGTACAGTGTTCTTTGAACCAAGTGGTGTACCTTACGCCATCTATTATGGTACGTACTGTTTGATCACTACGTGTGTCTGGCAGCAGCAGCCTCAGGCTGCACCATGTGACCACTACGTGCGCAAGGTGTGCGGCATGCTTCCGCCAGTACGGAGTTACGAAGTAACTGTCAGCCCATGCGGTAATGTTTCACTTGTGCAGCGCGCACACAGACCTACAGTACAGTTGGGAGCCGGGACCTACCACCAAGATGCTTAGCTCTCACAAACTCGAGCCAGAGCGCGAGGCAGGAGTTTCAGTTTCAGTGTGGACCGCACCGCATGCACTAGGCGCAAGCAGTTCAAGACTCAGCCTGCGGAAAGCCGCCAATTTTTGGTCTTCATTCAATTACTCATATATTAGGGTTCGGGGCCGAGGCCGCTTAAGCCGGTCAGCCTCGGCCTGGCCGGTAGGCCGGCAGGCCGAGCCGGGAGGGGGCCGGCTTTCCCGGCCTTGCTGTAACGCGTGTTAACCATCGCTCAGGCTGTCCCAGCTGAAGCTGCTGCCTGCCTACGGGCTCCCTGTGGCTCGGCATTGCCCCTGGCGCCATTTGAGGCTGGTCATGCATGCAGCGCTACTGTAGCAGCGGGTATCTGCCGCATGGTATACCTGTCCCGCCCCGGTTTTTGGGGCCTTAAAGCCGGTGTAGGCCGGTGTATGCCGGTCCAGGCCGGGGCAAGCCGGTGCCTGTCGGGAGGCCGGTTTAGGCCGGCCAAGCCGAGCCGAAGCGATCCTCCAGGCCGAGCCGAGGCCGATGGACTCCGGCCCCGAACCCTATCATGTATTCACTCGTTAATTCACTATTCATTAAGGTGTGCAGCTCAAGGAGCATGCTGCCGACAGCAAAGCTTGATAATAAGTCATCCACTACCTCATGAAAGAACTCACTTGTTTTTTTCAAGGTCTGCGAGCTCAAAGAGAAAAGCAGCACGGACGCAGCTGAAGCATGGTCATGATTTCATCCTGTGCATTCATTTAGCCATGAATTCATCTGGTCAAGGTCTGTGAGCTCAAGGAGAAGAGCGGCACAGACGCGGAGCAAAAGCATGTTAATAAGTTCATCCATTCATTCTCCCCCATGAATTCATGAATTCACATGATCAAGGTGCGCGAGCTCAAGGAGAAGAGCGGCACGGACGCGTCCAAAATCGCCAACAACGAGATGAAACTGGAGGCGGCGCGCGTGGCCGTTCACAAGGCGACGCTGTCGGTGTACCGCGCCTTCAACTACTATGACGCTGTGGGGGGGCGGCTGGTGGCGCCGGAGCTGGAGGCGTTTAAGGCGGCGCAGCGCGCGTTCTACATGGCGGCGCTCAACTGCGTTAAGGACGTGCCCCTGCGGGACCCGGTGCAGGTGAGTTTGGGTGGTTTTTGGTGGGGCAGCAGCAGGAAGTGTAGGTTTTTGGGGGCACAAAGAGTTTTCGGCAGGGCAGCAACAGACAGTGTATGGTTGTTTCGAACGCAAGTTTTGGCACGGCAGCAGCGGCGCTCAACTGCGTTAAGGACGTGCCCCTGCGCGGGACCCGGTTCAGGTGAGGTTGGGCAATTTTTTGATGGGGCAGCAGCAGGAAGTGTAGGTTTTTTCGGGGCGCAACGAGTTTTCGGCAGGGCAGCAACAGACAGTGTATGGTGGTTTCGAACGCAAGTTTCGGCACGGCAGCAGCGGCGCTCAACTGCGTTAAGGACGTGCCCCTGCGCGGGACGGTTCAGGTGAGGTTGGGGATTTTTTTTTGCTGGGGAAGCAGCAGGAATGTAGGTTATTTGGGGGCGCAAAGAGTTTTCGGCAGCGCAGCAACAGGCAGTGCGTAAGGTGGCGTCAAACGCAAGTTTCGGCAGGGCAGCAACGGCGCTCAACTGTGTCAAGGACGTGCTGCTGCGGGACCCGGTGCAGGTGAAAATCAGGTCAAGTTCCGGCAGAGCTGCCACGGAAGGCGTAGCGTGTTATATGCAACCAGTTTTCGGCAGGGCAGCACCAGCCGGTTAGGATGCGAATGGTCGCTTGCAGGGCAGCAGCGGTGCACAACTGTGTGAAATACGTGCCCCTACGGGCCCCGGTGCAGGTGCGAAAAGACTGCAGAAAATGTAGCTTTTTTTTTAGCGCAAAGAGTTTTCGGCAGGGCAGCAACAGGAAGTGTGTGCGAGGGGGGGTAACACAAAGGCTTCTGGCAGAGCAGCACCAGTGAGCAGCGCTGGTGTTCACGTGCATGCCAGCGTGCCCCTGCGGGATCCGGTGCAGGCGCGAAAAAAAGGCAGTTTTGGCAGGATGGGGACAGGAAGGGGTGCTTTTTTTGGACCAGTTCAAATCATGACACTACAGTAGTGTGTACTGAAACCACATGGCATCTGTATGTTTTGAACCATTAGGCGGAAGTGGGCCGGCTGGGTGAGGACGGCCCGAACCGCCCCATTGGTACTACTACACTAGTACAGCTGGTGCAGTAGTACTAGTACTACCACAAACTTCTAATTGCTAGCACGAAGTATGTATTCAAACCACATGATGTCTTTTGTTATTTTCGCCCTCTATCCCCTTACGTGGAGGTGGAAATGGGCCAGCTGGGCCAGGATGGCGCAAGCCGCCCTGTTGTCACTGCTACAGTAGTACAGCTAGTACAGTAGCAGTAGTAGTTTTATCTATTTGCCCTTGGGGCGTACTAGCAGTAGTAGTACTACATCAAGTAGTACCTCTCTCTTGAAACCACATGATGTCTGTTGTTTGTGTTCCACCCTCTACTCAGTAGGGGGCGGCGGAAGTGGGCCGGCTGGGCGAGGACGGCGCAAGCCGCCCCATTGGTACTGCCGCCACCACAGCAGCATGTATCAAACACCATGTGGTACTACTGCTACTGCTAGTACAGCAGCATGTATGTAAACCACATGATGTCTGTTGTTTGTGTTTCACCCTTAATCACTAGGTGGCGGCGGAAGTGGACCGGCTGGGCGAGGATGGTGCAAACCGCCCTGTTGTCACTGGCTACGACGGCACGTACGCGGCATCGGGCGTGACCCCTGGCCCGCACTCGCGGCAGATGAGCGGCCTCACCCTTCAACAATCACAGGTAATTACCTGGGTATTCCAAAACCCTTTGCATATGCATGTGTACATGTGTACACTTCGAAGTGTCATAAGTAATGCTTGGTATTGTACATCAATTAGACTTCATGAAGTACTAGTAAGGATGAGCTGCCTCACCCTTACACATTCACAGGTAGTTGCGAACCCTTTGCATACACTTCAAACTAAATCATCTTGGAGCGATAACCTCTAGGTCTCCCCGCCGGTAGGGGCCGCCACCCTGCGGTGACCCGCGCAAAGGGGTGAACAAAGCAAAGACCTGCGCCTACCCTATATGTGCTTCAGTAGTGTGCCATACACTTTTAGAGGTATTGTATTTGTTTGCACTTGTGGGTGTGCAAGCGCCCATGTCATGCATGCCAGCACTCCCACTGGTGGCCATGGCAGATGCATGGCAGTGTATACATGCGAACACAGCAGTATTTTGAAGTACAATGACATAATTCAGAGTTATGGTACTTGTGCTGTTATACTTCAGCACTGCAATTGTAATGTAATACCTGAAGTACATGTGTGAATGTATACTTTGAAGTATACAGTTGTCTATGTCTACATAAACTACCTCAGCAGCACATATATACATGTGAAGTAATACTTCAGTATTATACCTGGGTACATATTTCGAAGTGTCACACTTTACCCAAGTAATTACTTCTGAGGAAGTATTTTGATACTTCTAAAATATTGTCACTTTGATTATATGCACTCACATCAAGTGCAGACGTGGAAGTCCGCTTGGGGGGCGGAGAGGATAGTGTGTGGTGCGCGTTGCAGGAAAAGCATGCCCAGGCAAGCAATCTACCCAATGCACTGGCTGGCAAGATCACAGGCACTTGCAAACACCTGTTCTTTACACCCTCACCCAGTGCAGTCGTCAAACCCTGCTTGGGGGGTGGAAAAGCTAGCGTGTGACCGCGTGCAACTGAAATCAGCCCCACGCCCCAAGGGACTTGCTCCCACTTGCACTTACCTGTCAATATGCTCCTAGCATAAACTTCTGAAGTACTTCAGAAGTACCAAACAAATGCACCTACTTTTAGATGTATGCACCTACGTACTCCGAAGTACTTGTGCCTGGGGTACGTTCTTGAAAGCACTTGAAGTATACACACATGTGCCATATGCGCCCACTATACACGATCTACTGTGCATGATAGGCAAAGCTGCCACAACCGGTGTACCCTTGCACACCTGTGCCGTGTCGCATGCCTAACCTGTATGAGCTCCACCTCAAGCAGGCAGCTCGTCCCCCATAATCGCAGCATCGCCAAGTAGACCAAACACCCGCCCTGCCCTTCTGACACCGCTGAGCAACTCACCGCCGCATCCGAGCTACTGCTGAGCACCCCACCCCCCCTGCTACCCCCCCCCCGCAGCAGGGCAGCAGCGGGCAGGGGCCAGGAGCGTTTGGCGCCGGCGGCGGCGGCTCCAGCAGCTACCTGAGCACCGCCTCCGACGCCCCTCCACCCATGGCAACTGCCAGCGCCCCATGGATGAGCGCCGGAGCCCCCGCTGTCGCCGCCGCAACAGCCGGTGGCGGCGGCGGCGGCGCCTGGTGGGACCAACCGGCGGGGAGCGGCGGCGGCGGCGGCGGCGGCGGTGGCGGTGGCGGCGCTGCTAACCCGTTTGGGGTGCCGGTGGCGGTG
>JAULBY010014047.1:0-22095 GCA_032358315.1 Ophiocytium majus | reverse complement strand
GTGGCTGAAGCAGACTTACTTGTATCGGAGTGGTGGCAGGTTGGTGACGCTAGCGCCAGGTAGTGGTCCCCACCGGGCAGAAGCAAGCAGTGGTTATACTAGTAGTATATGGTTAGCGCGCAATTCCTTGCTCAACCAAAATCACACAGCCTTTTGATGTGATGTGCACACCCGTTACTCTGTGACAAGTGTATCAACGGCAATAATGTCTGAGGGCATCATGCTGACAAGGTCATGTGCCAGCATGGCTGCATTTACACTGCACATCGTGGAAGGAATGTTAGTGGAGCAGGGCGCTAGCTGCCTGTGGCCTCAATCAGACGAGTGTTCTGCAGATATTTACTGTACGCACAAGTGGCGGCATTGCACAAGGAAGCCCTGTTGGTAACTGTGCTCTGAATCACCCCTAGCCCTCAAGGACACTGACCGGCGTGTGTAGGTGTGGGGACTGTCCCGGTGTTTGACCAGGTGGGCAAATGATCCCACGGGCTTCGGCCTGGCATTTTGCCCAGCCATGGCAATATCTGGGCTTAGCAACCTTTTAGGTTCCTGTCGCAAGTGCTTACCAGGTGGATACATCACCCCACGGGCTTTGGCCTGGCATTTTGCCCCGGCCACGCACTATCTGGGCTCAACAACCATTCAGGGTTCATTCACAAGGACATGTCTCCATAAAAGCGAACATGCAAACTTTGCCTGCCAGGAACTCAAACCTTGGACCCCGTGTACCGCTCTGCTGCGGCCTGTGCAACTGCCGTAACCGCTGTGCACGTCCGCACACGCCTGCAGGCGCTAGCACATCAATTGAATTTTGCTCTTATGGTTGTGCTTTTTGGACCAATTGATGATATCGAAACGAAAATGTGCTCCGTGTGTGGTGAGTTTTGTGACGTTCACCGCAGCTGCGGCCGTGCCCATGCACACGCGCAGGCGGCGGCGCATCTTTGCTTCAGAATTGAATGGTTTGAAAGGCTATTCATGTCAGTACCTCATATACATTGTACTGGTGTGCATAATAGTACATGAGGGAAGTATTACATCGCTCATGTAGTGGTATCGAAGAGCTTCATAAAGTTATCATATACTAAAGTACTTCAACTATATTTCGAAGTATGTACACTCGAAGAGTTTTGTACTGCTGGTATAGTGACTACACATGCCAAGTGGTGAGCTTGCCTACATGGGGGCTGAGCATGTACCATTGGTTGTATGACCTCCACGGGCCCTCGCACGCCCATAAGTGCAATTGTATACCGTACTTCAGAAGTAAGACTACACACGTACTGTGAAATACCGCTGTAGTATGTACTAGTGCGTACTTCAAGACATACCTGTGCATATACTGCAAACAAATACTTTTGAAGTGGCATAATTTGCGGTGCACGCCCGTGCACATGCTAGTTGTGATGGCTGAGACGGGTGTCAGCCATACCGCACCCTGTAGGTAAAGTGGTAAAGTTTCGCAACAATGCGTATACTTCAGAAGTTAACATGCTTCGTATATATTACTTCAGGAGTTTGCAGGGTGCACACTTCTTCAGTCTAAATGACGTTTTATCATACTTCTAACAAGTGTTGTGCTGCGCGCGCCCGTTAAGTTGGTTGTCGTCACGGGCAAAACAGGCTTTGCAAGACCACGCAGCTGGTGCAGTACCTGAAAGAGGTATCAGTAACATAAATATTACTACTTGTAGTAGTAAAGTACTAGTAAATACCACTTTGCTGTGCACCACCCGTGCGCGCCTGCGCAGGTGATAGTCGTGACCGGCGAGACCGGCTCCGGCAAAACCACGCAGCTGCCGCAGTACCTGCGGGAGGAGCTGCTCGGCACACCAAGTGCAAGCAGCAGCAGCCGCCACGCCAATAATGCAGCGCACAACAACGGCGCACGCGGCGGCGGTGGCAGCGGTGATCGGCGTGGTGATGGCGGTGGTGGCGGCGGTGGCGGCGGCAGGAGTGGCGGTGGCAGCGGCGGCAGCAGCGGTGTCATCGATGGTGGTGGCGGTGGCAACGGTGGCGGCGGTGGCGGCGGCGGTGGAGACGGTGGTGGTAACTGCGGCGGCAGAGGCGGTGGCGGTGGCGGTGGTAACGGTGGCAGTGGCGGTGGTGGCGGTGGAGATAGTAGTGGTAACGGCGGTGGCAGAGGCGGTGGCGGTGGCGGTGGCGGCGGCGGAGGCGGAATGATTGGCGTGACGCAGCCACGGAGGGTTGCGGCAATGAGCGTCGCAAGGCGTGTGGCGGAGGAGCGTGGCGTGTCCGTGGGCGGGGAGGTTGGGTACAGCATTCGCTTCGAGGACAGGTGAGGCTGCGCACTTACGTTACGTTAGGGAGTTGTTACTTGTTAGGTAGAATGAGCTACATGTATGTGTTTGTTTCGGCCAATAGGGATGCAGGTCATTGGCTTTGAGGACAGGTGAGGCTGCGCACATGGGGAGTTGTTACCTAATTGTTGTAGTCCTACACACAACGCCCTGGGACCAAATTGCTATAACCGCGACGCCACGAAGTAGGTGCTACAGGCGTATGTAAGTCACTGTGTGAGTATAAACTGGATGAATGGGTTCATGTGGTTTGTTTCGACAGGTGTTGTTCCTTGTAAGGTGAAATGAAAAGCTACATGTTTGTGATTGTTTCGACCGATAGGGATGCAGCATTCGCTTCGAAGACAGGTGCGCCGCGCACGTAGGAGGCTGTTCCTCAGCCCTTGCAGTGCTGCAAATAGCACTGCGGTACCCTGTTCCTTCAAAGTATGTGAGTGTAAATTGGACAACTACATGTGCTAGCCCTTTCTTTGTTCGATACACATACTTTGCCATGCATTTGCCTTGGCACCCAGTGGCCGTGCTGAGATACGTGACATGGGCTCTTGCACGCCCACAAGTGCAAATAAATAAAACTACATGTACTTCTGCCCACTGTCAACCAATGGGGCTACAGCATTTGCTTCAAGGACAGGTGGCGCTGGCATGTGGGAGGCTCTAGATGCAGCAGCACATGCTGCCTCTTTTACACGCTGCAGCGCCTGAGCTATTCGAGTGCATGTGAGAGAGGTGTGAACTGCTGTCATGGATTTTTCTGACGTGTTGGTTGGGCAAAACTCCTGCTGTTACTGCTGCACAGAGCACCGCAGCACAAAAAAATTGTGGCACCTACGGGTCGGGTACACTGCAACTTTGAGTGGTGCCAGTGCTGCTGCTGCCGGTGATGCGCTGTGGTCGCCGCAGTGAAACATCGCCGCCGCTGCGCCACCGCTGCTGTCGCCGCCGCCGCTTCCACTGCCACTGCTCTGCTGCTGGCGCCGTCGCCGCCTCCACTGCTGCTGCCACTGCTGCTGCTGCTGCTGCTATCCGCTATGGGTGCTGCTGTCGCCATGGCCACTGCCGCTGCTCATGCAACTTCTACTACAACTTCAAGTATACCTCCAAGTGCTGCTGCTCCTGTGACTCAACTGTGCTGCTGCTCCTGTAACTTCAACTGCAACTTCAACTGTGCTGGTGTGGCTGCGACCAGGACCGGCCCGTCCACCCTCATCAAGTACATGACAGATGGCATGCTCATGCTGGTGCTCCTGCAACTTCAACTGTGACTTCAACTTCAACTGTGCTCTTTTAACTTCAACGTTACCTTCATAACTTCAACTGTGCTGGTGTGGCTGCGACCAGGACCGGCCCCTCCACCCTGATCAAGTACATGACGGACGGAATGCTCATTAGGGAGGTCATGGCCGACCCGCTGCTGACGCGCTACGCTGCCATCATGCTTGACGAAGCGCACGAGCGCAGCATACACACGGACGTGCTGTTTGGGCTGCTCAAGGAGGCCCTTGCCAAGTGAGCGATGCTCACTGTTGAAGTAGTGCCTGTTCAATGTTGAAGTTGTAATGAGGTGAGTAATGAGGTCTGCTGACGCGCTTACGCCGCCATCTACCAGGTGCAGCGCACGAGCGCAGATTACACACAGATGTACTGTTCGGCCTGCTGAAGGAGGCCCTCGCCACGTGAGCAATGCTCACTGTTGAAGTACCTACTTAGAGTAGTACATAACACCGGTGTGCATGTGCGCTATTGTGCATATGCTGCACCCAGGCGCCAAGACCTGAAGGCGGTGCTCTCCAGCGACTTGTATGGTACTTCGAGAAGTATACCGTCTAGTTCCCTACTAAGGCCCCCCACCATAATTAAGGTAGGTTTTAACTGGACAACCATTCGTCAGGAAGCCCTTTCCCTAATTATGTACCCCCCCCCCCCCTGAGGTTTTAACTAACCGCCCAAATGCCCCCCCCCCCCCCCCCCTTTTATTGCCAAACCCTAGGTATGGTGGGGGGCCTTGATAGGGAACTAGACGGTATACCAATGCTGGCGAACTATGTACTTTGTAAAGCACTTCTCGAATGATGTAACACCTAGATGCATGTGTGCTGTGTGTATATATGCAGGCGGCCAGACCTGAAGGCGATGGCCTTTGGCACGACACGTGGCATGGCGCGATTCAGCGCATTCTCTATTGTACATTCACCGCGCAGACCGTATACACGTGCATGTATATGTGTACAATTCTGATTCGGAGTTTCGACGCATGTACAGTCTATGTCCATTGAATGAAATACTTAATCTGTACATGCGTACTTGTGCGCGCCATGCCCAACTTTTTTTGATGTCCTTCGTCTACGCTGCGCCCAGGCGACCAGACCTGAAGGCGGTGGTTTCCAGCGCAACATTGGACGTGGAGCGGTTCAGTGCATACTTTGGGGGCTGCCCCATAGTGCAGGTGCACGGGCGCGCCTTCCCAGTTGACCTCTACCACAGCAAGACAAAGCAGGTGGGTGGGTGGAGGGCGCTTGCGCACCGGAGACTTGCTGGACGCTGCCTTGAGAGGATTGAATACTTCGAAAGTACTTCAAAAGTAGTATAGTGGTCAAAGAAACAAATACCGGAAGCATATAATACAACATGATAACAAATACCGGAAGTATATTGACCTTCCCTTGTGCTTCCCAGTTGACCTGTATCACAGCAAGACAAAGCAGGTTTGTAGGTGGGGGGAGTGGGTACGCGCGCCAGAGACTTGTTGCACACTACTTTGGGAGGAGTACATATGATTAGTGATGGGTCAGGACTTGTAACCTATTCTATGCCGGTACGTTATACAAAATACAGCGTATTTCTACGCCCAAAAACGCAATATACGGTGTACTACCAGTATGTGCTGTATAAATACGTCTATAAAAAAACACTATACACCGTATTTGTAAACATACGTTATACGGCGTACAATGACAAGTTTACACGTAGTGACCCATCACTACATACTGTTCCGGAAACATTGATGTGACGACCTTCCCTGTCAGGTATATGAAGCTATCGTCTTCATAACAGGAGACCACAGCCGTCACCAGGGGCTAATGGGATGGCATGTGTTATAGACATGCCTATACGTGATGCAGAAGGCTCCAGCGGTCGTCGTCGTCGTGGCAGGAGGTGTTGGTGCCAAAAGAGGGGAGAGGGGTGTGCGTGTGGGGGGGGGGGGGCTGCCGAATGGCGGGTTTACCAGCGGTGCGGTGTGCACCTGCAGCTGATGAGGCGGCGTGATGTTAGCGGCTCATACACCAGTTTACTGCAGTTTACGTGACGACGCGCCTGTTGCGCGAAGTGACGGCATTTGGCACGATGTCAAGTGGCCATGCTGCACAGTGGTAACACGGTATGAGAAGAAGCATGTGGAGGTCAAAGTCGAAGAGGGGCGCATGGGAGGCGGCCCGGGGGGGGGGGGGGGACGCGGCAAATCATCTCGCGGTGAAGGTGCACACCTCCACTGGGAAGGGACATATGATGTTACTGTAGCAACTAGTTAGAACTACTTCAAAAAGTGCGTTAAAGTATTCATAAGAAACAGGATGTCACAGGGCGTCTCAAACCTTCAAATGCCTCGTTTGCCCCTGCCTCCCCCCCCCCTGCAGATCATGACAGTTTCGGGCCCGGCGTCCAAACGCTACGTTGACGACTCTGTGCAGGTGCGGTTTGCAGTGTGTGCAGCAAGTGTGCACCTCCCACCACGGCGCCTTTCCACAATGATTTCACGAAGTAGCTGCACGTGTGCTTCAACTTTGAGTCCAAGCTCAAGTTTTTAAAAGTTGCAGCGCGTGCTCACCTGCTCCTTGGCGGTGTCGCTGCTGCTGCTGCTGAGCACTGCTGCCAACTGTGTGCTACTGTTGCTTACCTGCTCAGCAGCAGCTGCAGCAGAGCAGCAGCTGCTCTCTTTGTGGCAGCATGCCACGGCTGCTGGTGCTGCTGATGGTGATGGTAATGGTGACTCAAGTTGACACACGGTGACGCCGTTGGTGGTGCTGCTACTGATGCCTGTCCTGCACATAATGCTGTTGCTGTCGATGCAGACAGCGCTCAAAATACACTACAGCCAGGGCCACGGCCACGTACTGGTGTTTCTCACGGTGAGTTGGCCATGTGCCACAAGGAAATTTTGGACCAATTTGGTACTTGACGTTCCTTCAACTTCAGAGTTGAAGTTTCTACTCCAAGTCCAGATGTTTGACAGAATTTCAGAATTTCATGAGGTGCCCTTTCTGACTGGTGAGTCGGTCGTGTGCTCACTCACACTTGTCAGGCTCCGCATTTAACAGCTCAAAACTTATTGGTAGCTCAACGAGCGAATTGTCACATGTCCAGCATCATGCCCGGTTTCAGCTTGAACGGTTGTGAGGCAGCTCAAAAAAACCAACAAGGCAGGCCGTCAGTAGGTTTGCAGCACAGTACATATTTCTGAAGTATTTAGCGGTTGTATCAATTTTGCACGTGCGCGCGTGCATCGACCCAGATCATGCATGCCAGCACAAAGCAGTGGCCATGCGTGGCCCCACATACTTACAGCTGTGCACACCACGCAACATGTAGTCTATACTGTTCCATACATGGCTGCATGGGGAGCACGAGTTTAATTTATATGCACTTGTGGGCGTGCAAGAGCCCATGTGATGCAAGGAAGCAGTGGCCCATGCGCGTGCCTTGTATAGACGTACTCACAGCTGTGCACAGACAGGAACAGGAGGTGCGCCAGCAGGCAGGCCTGAGCGACCAGCAACCTAGAGCTCGAACTGCCAGAGCCAGTCGTCTGCCAGAGCCCCGTAGGGAGCATCAGCATCCATGGGAGAAACACATGTGTGTATGTACAAGTTGCTCGCTGCCATGCACCCCTGTTCACCATGCTGCCATGTCATCAAACACAGTGCCAGCAATCCGCAGGTGACGGGCAGGGACGACGACGACGACGCCTTCAGCTGTCTGGAGGAAGCTGCTCCACAGCCAGTGTGCCCTGCAGCCGCTTCAGCTCTCTTTGGCAGCTTGCTCAGCAGCAAGTGTGCCCTGCAGCTGAACAACGTACGCTCCAGCTGACACACATTGGCAGAGCTGTCCACAGTCGTGATGGGCACATAAATGGTGATGGCGATACACGTCACAGATGAGAGCGCAGCCAGAGCACACGGCTGCTCCGTACCCAGCCAGAGCAACTGGCTGCTCTCTCATTTGTGGAGCTCTATCGATATAGCCATCTACTTCGAAGTACTTGGAGTACTTCATAAGGATGTGCCATCATGACTGTGTACCACCGGCATGGTGGGCAGTCCGGCTACAGCAGGCATGCCACATTACTGGGCAGCTTTGCTAATGTCTGCCAGCTGGGACGCATGTTGCTCAGCTGCAGGGCGCACACTTGCCGACATAACGGAGCAGGCTGCTCACGAGAGCTGAAGCAGCTGCAGCGCACATTGGCTCTCACAGTGGACCGAGTTGCTTCAAGAGAGCTGAAAGCGTCACCGTCCTCCGACTCGTCCTGTGCTGCTGCACGGCAGTTGCTAGGCATACCATGCTGTGAAGCAGGGACTCCAGACGGCGGTATATCCTATGGCGGGCAGGCCTGCCCCCTCGGACGCCCCGCTCGCCCCTCCACCTGGCTCCCGTTGTGGCTCCCCAGTGTGTGGTGGTGTGTGCAGCAAATGCGAGCAGGCAAGCCCCCACGATGTGCCAAACGCTAGAGAAAAGATGTGTGTGTGTGTGAGGGGCAGCAGCGTGCCAGCCAGCAGGATGGTGGGTGCGACGAATGGAGTATGAAAACACAATCTTGGAGCGATAAACTCTAGGTCTCCCCACCTGGTGGTGACATACATACTACAGTATTTTTAAAGTACTTGAAGTACATGTGTGTGCACGCACCACCGGAGAGCCGCGTGGCTGGCGCAAACAGCCTTGCAGCCCACGCGTGGTGCTGCTGCGCGGGTGGTGTTCTAGTGAACTTTGGTGTGAACATTATGCACATAATTATGTACACAATGTACTTTAGTGTGAGCGTCATGTACATGATTATGTACATAATGTACATAATGTTCACATTGAAGTTCACTAGAACAGGTGGTGGCGGCAACAGCTGGGCTTGTGATCGCCCTGGCTCCGGTGGTGGTAGCTGCTCTGGCGCTGGTGCCTCTCTGTGGTGGCGTGTGTGTGTGTGGCCATGGTGCGCAAAGGCTGCGGTCAGTGACACCATGACCATTGGTGCCGCACTTGCACATGCGCATTAAATTAACCGGCACGAACGCTACCACTCTCATCGCTAGCAACATGTGCTGCGGCGCCAGCGATGCCTGCACCGCCAGCGGCTCCTGCAATGCCGCCTACGACTCCTGTGGGGGCCTCGGCCCCGGCGACTGCACCTGTGCCTACTAGTGGGGTTGCACGAAAACGTATATGGACGTTTTTTTCTTGTCAAGACATGCGCAACAACCATATGCTGGGCCAGCCACCATGCAAGAGCACCAGATAATACCCACAAACGTCTGTGGCAAGCTGTTACTATCGCCATTTTTTTTACATTAGCCGTATACGCTGCATATACGCTTCAAACCGGTATACGGCGTATATGGCTAGCTCATATACGTTTTCGCGCAACCCCACAGGCTGCGCCCCTTCCGGCCTCACCATCGCCTGGGCGCAGCCTCCCCTTGCGCCAGCCGCCCCGCTGTTGCCAGCCTAGCATCGGTTTGGCACAAGGTCTTGCGCCCGCTGCCTCGTCTGAAGCTTGACATGAAGACCATCGCACCCTGAGACAGGTCAGCGACGCCTTCAAGAGTGTGGCCGACGTCCTCACGCTCTTCGGTCTGCTCCCCTGTGGAGCAGCGGGCGCTCATGGTGCCTCTCTTGGACGGTTGCCAAGCCTTTTGACGTTGCTCAGAGAGGCACAACACGAGCGCCTGGCGCTCTGCAGGGCAGCAGACCGAACAGCATGAGGACGTCAACCACACCCTTATGGTCTTCACAGACCTGTGTCAAGGTGCCGTGGTTTGCATGATCAGCTTCAGATGAGGCAGCGGGCAGAAGACCTCAGGACCTTGTGAGCACTGGAAACGACGTCTGTTGATGGAGGGCCAGCTGGCGCAAGAGGAGGCTGCCCCCCAGGCGGTGATGAGGCCTGAAGGGGCGCGGGTGCACTGCAGTCACCGGCGCCGGACACACCACAGGAGGCGTTAGTGGCATCACAGGCGTTGCTGGCGGCGCAGGCGGCGCTGGCGCCGCAGCAGGTGTTGCCAGTAACAAAGGAGGTAGCGTTCGTGCCGGTTGGCGGAATGCACATGTGCAAGTTCGCCCCCCAGGAGGTGATGAGGCCTGAACGGGCGCGGGTGCACTGCAGTCACCGGCGCCGGGGCCGCCACAGGAGGCGTACGCCGCGTTGCAGGAGGTGAGGTTATCTCCTCTATCGCTTGGCACACCGTGGGGGCTTGCCTGCTCGCAACTTTGCCACACACACCACCACACACGGGGGAGCCACCACCGCCGGTGCAGCCACCACCGCCGGACCAGCCACCAAAAACCGGAGCCAGGTCGAGAGGCGAGGGGGGCGTCCGAGTGGGCAGGCAGGCCTGCCATAGGATATACCGCCATTTGGAGTCCCTATATCAGGAGCCGCTGGCGGCGCACGCCTTGCTGGCGTCGCAGCACATGTTGTCAGCAACGAGAGAGGTGGCGTTCGTGCCGGTGGAAGTCCGGCCAAAGATAAGCGTCCATTGGCGGGTGTGCCTGGCTGGTGCGCAGTGCACTCGCTTTCGCTTCCGCCATGATGAAAGGAGAAAAACTCTGTCTGACTCGGGCTGCTGGAAGGGTGCGGTTCGGCGGCGAGGCAGCTGTATCAAATTGTGTGAGTACTTCTGAAGTATATACATACTTGAAGTTTTTTCATCAAAAGCGTCTGATGCCTTGTGCACCATGCATGCTCTTGTGCGACTGCTGCAGGGGCAGGGCGAGATTGAGGCGGCGGCGACGCAGCTGTATTCACATTGTACTGCGAAGTATATACATGTACTTCGAAGTACAGTGCACTCGCGATTTTAGTGCACTTTGATGTAGTGCGGTATGCGGTTTAGTGCGGGGTCCAGAGACCCGTCACTGACCAGATGATTATACAAAAAACGATCCACGTTGCCTTGTTTGCTTTAGTTCGGGTCTTGCTTTAGTGCGGGGTGCTAGGGGGGTGACACGACCCCGCACTAAATCGCGAGTGCGCTGTTTATGCAATAGTTGTTTCATTGAAATGTCTGACTGTTTGTGCACCTGCATGGTCTTGTGCGCATCGCAGGGGCAGGACGAGATTGAGGAGGCGGCGAGGCAGCTGTGTTAACAGTGTACCAGTAGTTCGAAGTACTACTAGTATATATACCGGTATTTATGGAAAACTTGACGTTTTTTCCTTAAAATGTTTGATTGTTTGTGACAGAAACCCAAAAGGCGCAATATGTGAAAATGCATGGTGTGCGAGTGCTGCAGGGGCAGGACGAAATTGAGGAGGCGGCGAGGCAGCTGCGCGCTGCGCCACCGACCGACCCGTCGGCGTCAGCCGCTGCTGGAGACGGCAGTGTCGTGCAGCCGCACATGAGTATGCGCGTGGTGCCCCTGTATGGAGCACTCTCGGCCGAGGTAAGCTTCTGCTCAGCAATAATGCTTCGAGTAGAGGAAATTATTATGGCACTACTTAATGTTGGTACTGGTTCAATGAATGTGGTTCAAATAAGGGTCAGGACGGTTCTGCGCAGCCGCACATGAGCATGCGCGTGGTACCCCTGTATGGGGCACTCTCCGCCGAGGCAAGCAACAACACCCTTAAAACAGTACTGCAGTATTGAGTAAAGCGAATGCCTGCACTCACCAGATGCCGATGCAATGAATGTGTTACAAGTGTGTAAGCAAAGAGCAGGTGTGTTGGTTTAGGTACAGGTGATAGTAAGAGAAAAGCAATGATTTTCGGGTCAGGGCAGCAGCGCGCAACCGCACATGGGCATGCGTGTCGTGCCCCTGTGTGGAGCACTCTCTGCCGAGGTGAGCTTCTGCTCAGCATTTTCCTCCGCTACGCACCGCTACTGCTGTCGTGGACCATGTCGGACGTATACTCCTGCTGCTGAGCACCACTGCTAATGCCGTGCGCTGCTGCTGCTGAGCAGGCACAAGCAGCCGCATCTGCGCCCGCGCCGCTGCTGCGTAGCACCGCCGCTGCTGCTGAGCACCGCACTGCTGCTGCTGAGCACTACTTCCGCTGACCTACGCTAAGTACTGCTGCTGCTGCCGTGAGTGACACCCGCCGCTGCTGGTGAGCACCACCGCTGAACAAGCATCGAGGCATGCGCGTGCACCAACAACAACACCGCCATGATGTAGCCGCGGACAAACAGCAACACCGCCAGCAAGAAGGTGCTGGCGCGGGCAAGTGAGCTGGAGAGAGGGAGGCAGGCATGGTGACCATCACATTGGGGATGAGAAGCCCCCCGCGTGTGCTTTGTGTGGCCACGCGCTGCTGCTGCTGCTGACCGCCATTGCCATTGCCACGCGCTGCTGCTGCTGAGCAGGCACAAGCGGCGGCATTCGCACCCGTTCCGCACAACGTGCGCAAGATAATTGTGTGCACGAACATTGCGGAGACGTCGGTCACCGTGCCGGGGGTGCGGTTCGTCGTGGACGCCGGCTACGTCAAGCAGAAGGTGCGGCAGCTACAACTTGAAGTCGCTAAATTGAAGTTGAAAGGTAAAAGGGCGTGGAAATTCACGTTGTCTTTTTGAGGTTGTGTGCGCCGCGGGTGCGGTTCGCCGTGGACGCCGGCTACGTCAAGCAGACGGTGCGGCAGTTACCTCTTGAAGTTTCAAAAGTTGAAGTTGGGGTTGAAGTAACGCAGAAGTGCGTTCTCGGGTCGGTGTGTGTGCCGCGGGTGCGCAGTCATAACTTCAAGTTGCAGAGTTTAAGTTGGGGGTGAAGTAATACAGAAGATGACGTCCTGGGTTGGTGTGTGTGCCGCGGGTGCCGTTCGTCGTGGATGCCGGCTACGTCAAGCAGAAGGTGCGGCAGCTACAACTTGAAGTAAAGACATTGAAGTTGAACACAAAATGAGTGTTCACATCCTCGTTTGGGTGTGGGTGCCGTGGGTCCAGTTTGTGGTGGACACCGGCTACTCACACGAAAGGTGCGGCAGTTACAACTTGAAGTGAGTGGCCTGCAGCTGTCATCTTGAAGTTGATAACTTGTGGTTGAAGCCCATCTCTCGGGTGTACGACCCATCCCGGCCCATGGAAAACCTGGTGGTGGTGCGTCAGCCAGGCCGCGGCACCGCATGTACTCAAACTGTATACCATAAGTTCATCACATGTGTACATGTACTTCCCAAGTATGCCGGTACTGTTTTTGTGTGTACACTCAAGCGCGACACTGTGTCTTCCCTCCAGGTGTATGACCCGCCCCGGCGCAGGGAGAGCCTGGTGGTTGCCCCCATCAGCCGGGCCGCGGCACAGCATGTACTCAAACGGTATACCTTGAAGTCTATCGCATGTACAGTATACTGCTCATGTGTGTACAATCAAGCACAACACGGTGTTTTTGCCTAGTCCCCACCAGGTATGTGACCCCTCCTGGTGCATGGAGAGCCTGGCGGTGGTGCCCATGAACCTAATTTACTACCCGAGGTACTACGTAGTGCAGTGTATTTACTCCAGAACTACTAGAGGTATGCTGCAATATGATTGATACCGGTACTTGCGCGTACAGACAGCGTGTTTTTCTTGTTGTGTGTGTGCACTTGAACACCCCATTGTGCTTGCTTGCCCTCCCTTCAGGTGTATGACCCCTCCCGGCGCATGGAAAGCCTGGTGGTGGTGCCCATCAGCCAGGCCGCGGCGCAGCAAGGCCGCGGCGCAGCATGTACTCACCGTGCATATCGCACAGTCTATCACATTCACAGTATACTGTATACGGTGCCATATACCACAAGTACTTCAAAAAATATGTTTGTGCACTCAAGCACAGCACTGTGTTTTTGCCCTACTCCCCCAGGTATATGACCCCTCCCGGCGCATGGAAAGTCTGGTGGTGGTGCCCATCAGTCAGGCAGCGGCGCAGCAGAGGGCAGGGCGCGCAGGGCGCACGCACGCGGGCCAGTGCTACCGCCTGTACTCACGCGCGTGCTTGGGCGATATGGCGGCCGAGATGGTGCCGGAGATTCGGCGCAGCAACCTCGCCAACACGGTGCTGTATCTCAAGGTTGTAGGGGTCACCGACGTTCTTGGTGAGGGTGCTAGTATACTTTAAAGACTACTAGAAGTATCTGTGAAGTATTACCGACACTACGAGTTACTCTTGGTGCGTACTGAGGTACGACAGTATGTGCATGTACTTCTGGGGTGTGTGGCATGGTTGCTGCAGCCGAGATGTGCTGCAGCCTACACACAACTTTTTCTGACACCATTCAATCCTTCACAATTTATCTGACACCATTCAATCATTGTCACCACCGAGCTCATTACATGGCTCCATGTTTGTGGCCCGACCAGAGCGTTTGACTACCTGGAGCCCCCAGGGAAGGACCATCCGACCAATGCCTACTCCGCACCTCGAAGTATGACATGACGACACTGATGTACATGCTGCACAGTAAAGTACAGGATTCATGTGCTTGTCGCTGTTGTGGCCCAATCACAGCGTTCGACTACCTGGAGCCCCCAGAAAAGGACCATCCAACCAATGCCTATACATGACAATACTCAAGTACATACTGCACAGTAATATATGAGAAAACACTGAAGGATTCATGTGGTTTTCGCTGATGTGGCCCAATCACAGCGTTTGACTACCTGGAGCCCCCAGAGGAGGACCAGCTGGTGGAGGCGCTGCAGCTGCTGCACTGCCTGGGCGCCATAGACGAGGGGGGGGGCGTCACCCCCCTTGGCCTGCAGGTGCGCACCATTTTCCACTCGCAAGTATGTTTACCATATGTCTAGTATGTACACATAATGTACTTCTACTTGACGTGTTTGCACTTGTGGGCGTGCAAGAGCCCATGTCGTGCATGCCGTACGCCCACGGGTGGCCACGGCACATGCCCGGCAGAGTATGCGCACAAACACAGAAAGTGCTACAGGGCAGGCCTGAGCCGCCGGCAGGCTAGGGCTCGACCTGCCAGGGCAGGACATGATGTATATGGCATACAGTTACACTCAGCACCAATGGCACTGTCGGCACGTGTCATGGATTACATGGCGGCCCCTGGTGTGTGGGGGGAGCATGGTGCGCCGGGAGCTGGGGGGATGGGAGCTGGGACATGGGGCTGTAATCCTTTCGAGTAGTGCTCTGGCAACATACCAGGCTTCCCTTGCAGCACGCAGTGCTGAGCATTGCCAGCTTTTTCGCTACCTGTCTGATCCTTAACTGGTCACACGCGCCGTGTGGGAAGGGCTTTCTGCGCCTGAAGCGGAGTTCAACGAAAGTACACTTGGAAGAGACTACAGTAGTAGAACGTTTGGACGAGGTGCTTGGCCTGCAGGTGCGCACATGTTTCAAGTCTGTACATATCTCCTTCACTATGACTTTTTAGTAGTCCTCAAGAAGTAGTATTATAGACGAGGGAGGGAGCGTCACCCCGGCTGGCCTGCAGGTGTTTTCATGCAAGCACCCTTGCCGTACAAATGATGTATGATACACTTAGAGAACGTATCTTTAACAGCCTGTTTAGCCTCCGCCAAACGCTACACAAGACACCTACGCTCGCCTACCATCTATTGTGCTCAGCATGTGCTTGTTTACATGACACCGCCAGAGGTTTGGGGGGCGGGTGCTGGTGTGGGGGGGGGGAACACATGGCCCTGCATGGTTCCCTGGCGGACAACCTTCCCTGGCAGGTCGAGCCCTAGCCTGCCAACGGCTCAGGCCTGCCGTTTGCAGCACTTGCTGCTCTTGGTTGGTCAGAGAGCCTTGTGTGTTTGTGTGCACTGAGCGGCAACTGCTGTCGCCGCAAGCTTGCTGGCATGCATGGCATAGGCTCCTCCGTGCCCTCAAGTGCAAATAAGTATAACTGCTGTGCTCCCCAACGTCATCTGCCCTTCTCCATACTTCAACACCAGCGTATGAACGCCCCTGTGTTTCTGGACCACGATGTACAAATTTCAGCCCTGCGCCATGCTTACATTTGCCCGCCTTACCCAGACGAGCCGCTCCCCCTGGAGCCTGCTTTGCTCAGCCAGGTTGACTCGTTTTCTGGTTGCGCTCTTCAAGAACCGTTTGAGCCTGCATCAAACGCACTACATGAAAGGCACCTACCAGTGTACCGTCAACTTCGGCAAACTTCAACCTTGCGTGTGCTTGACCTTCCACACGCAACTTCAATTTTTGCCCGCGCTTCCCCAGATGAGCCGCTTTCCCCTGGAGCCCTGCCTCAGCCGGGCGCTGGTGGAGGCGGTGCGGCTGGGCTGCTCAGGCAAGCCCCTCCCTGTCACACATACTTCGAAGTACACCAATAAATATACTAGATGGTACAAACCAGGAGCAATAAGTGCTGCTAGCATGCCCGCCTGGTGTGTTTCCACGAGTGTTCTTGGAAACCGCTCTTTGCTCCACGTCGCCCAACAGGCTGCAACCTAACAACCATGCCCCAGCCACGGCACTGCCTGGGCTTAGCATAGCAACCTTGCCGGGTTGTTCTTCAGTGTCTCCACTTGTGCTTGTTGGGTGTGCGCCGGACATCAGCCCCGAGGGTGCTGAATGCTCCCCCCGCCTATCAACGAGGAGGCCAGGCTGAAATGGCGAAATTTCCAACACAGCTCTGTCAACGGATTGTCTTCTTGAACGGCTGTATCAGTTGAAACAGTTGTCGCGGGCGGCCTGTGGGGGAGCCTCACGGAGGTCAGGCTGACGAATTACGAAGTTTTACCACAATTCCTGCAACCTAGTACCTTTCTGAAAGGTTGTACCACCCAGTTGAAAACAGTTATCACGGGCAGCCTGCGGCGGAGCTTCTGCCGCCGCCGCCGCCGCCGTGGCGGCGCTGCTGCTCTATCGCACTAAGGCCTAGCGCAGCTGCTGCAGTCCAGAGCCTGTCAGCAACGACGGTGCAACAAGGAGCAGATGTACAAACGCTCTTTTTACTTTCACAGGCACAAGCAGTCAGCAGCACCCCGTACACAGTTGTTAAGTACATGTATCCGTTCTCCCCGTCCTGTCCCTGTGCCCCTGCGTGCAGGCATGCTCTTTGCTAGCCCAGCCTGCAGCAAGCGGGTCAGCAAGGACGGCGCGACAAAAAGCAACTATGCGCACACTTGGTTTTCACACAGTCGTACCAGCTGATTTAGCCGGCAGGGGCTGTCTGTGTCGGAGCCTCACACCGCTTCTGCCGCGGCCGCCGACGCGCCACCACCGCCCACCCGCACTGGGGTCTGGTGCTACTGCCATACTCCTAGTGATGCGTCACAGCGTAAAACTTTCGCATTATACGCCGTATAACATATGTAAATATGCCGTATAACGTATTTGGATGAACGTATTTGTACGGCAAATACACCATACATCGCGTTTTTGGGCGTAGAAATACGCCGTATTTGTATAACGTATAAAATACGTTAAACGCCGTCGTGACCCATCACTACATACTCCACAGGATATGAGGCTGCCTGTGGTGATGTCCTTCACTGATTCCGCATCCGCCGCCGCCGCACCGCTGCTCACTCACCCTCACGCCTGGCTCACACCGCATTTGTATTTACGCAGATGACATGCTGACGGTGGTGGCCATGCTCTGCGTTGAGAACATATGGTTCCAGAGTCATACTAAGGCGTAGCGCAGCTGCACTCCACGGCCCGTCAGACGCTGCCTGTGGCGCAGCCTTACGCCGCTTTTGCGCCGCCGCCGCCGCCACAACATTCCCGCCCCCTTGCCGGCCCTGTGTGTGCAGATGACATGCTGACGGTGGTGGCCATGCTCAGCGTTGAGAACATATGGTTCCAGAGGCCCGCGGGCCAGGTGAGCGTGGGCACGTTTTTCTGTCAAGTTTATGTGGTTTGTGTGAACTAATTTCAGTACAGATGTGCACTTCGACGTGAATGAGCGCTTACGAGACTTGACTGCCCTGGGTAGGCGCAAGTCTTTGCCTTGTTCACCCCCTTGCACGGGTCCGCCCAGGGTGGCGGCCCCTACCGGTGTGGAGACCTTTCAATGGTTCCAGAGGCCCGCGGACCAGGTGGGTGCGCGCACGTCTTTCTGCCAAATGTGTTGTTCCTGACAAATTTTTTTTTTTTTCTCGTTTTGTGTCGACATCAGTCCCAGAGAACGCTGGTCCGGAAGCCGGCGGGCCAGGCGGGCGGGCGCAAGGTGTCTGTCAAATTTCTGCCGCTCCTTCCATTTTTTTGTATTCGCTTCACGCATAACCCCAACATTTACCGTGACGCGCCCACAAGGCAATCAAAACTTCATCACTCAAATAATTATGGTACAGTGTACAAATGTATCAAGGAGAAGATATGGTTTCAGAGGCCGCCAGGCCAGGTGCGCGTACGCACAATTTTTGTCAGATGTATGTTGTTGCTTCCCCTTTTTCTGTTGTCGACGTCAGTCCCAGAGAAAGCTGGTCCCTTGTTGGGATCCGTGCAAGTGCCCTCTGCGCCTCTACCTAAGCCCAACCCATAGCGCACCATACACGTGCATGCCATGCAAGCAGCGCGGCGGCGGCGGTGACGGCGGCGGCCGCGGCAGCACTGACAGCGCGGCAGGTGCGGCAAGCGTCACTCAAGCGTACCCCGCATACAGAACCTTGGCGGCACGGCAGACCGGCCTGTTGCAGCCCATGTGACAACCCTCACCTCAAATCCGGGCGTGCAGCGTAGACCCCCCTCCGCCCGCTCACTTGCGCGGCGTTCATGGAAACACCTGCACACAGCGCGTGCCGCACCTCGCCTCTGCTGTACCATACCGCCATTCACTAGAGGCACAACCCCCGCCACACACACATGCCTTTGCTGTTGTACTACTCGGAGGCATCCCTAGCCCGTTAGGGTACTCACCGGCGCGTGTAGGGTGTGGGCCACTGGTTCTGACCAAGTGGATAGATCACCACACAGGCTTTGGCCTGGCTTTCTGCCCCAGCCACGGGAGTACCTGGGCTCAGTCACCTTTTTGGTTTCTTTCACATGCAATCGCGCCATTGCCATGCAATCCCACTGCTGCACCACCAGCGTGGTGATGACGGCGGCGGCGACGGTGGGGGGCGTACCTACAGCGCAGCAGGCGCATCGTATGAGCGTCTGCGGCGCCCCGTGGGCATACCGCATGTACTTCGAATTATACTTTTGGTGTGGCCACACAGCGCAAAGCTGGATAGAACACACACATGCTGCCACACAAGTGCTGCACATTGGCGCCCGATTGCTCTCTGTTATGATGTTCGGTTATAAATCACCTGGTGAAATGATGAATAAAAGAAATTCAACTCATGGGACCCAGTGGTACCGCATCATCAGATCGTGCTCAGCCTCCATGCTCAGATGCTCATTACCCGTCGCCGCATGTTGGCGGTTGACGGTGGCCTCCATCCCTGCCTGTCTGTCGCTGGACTAACATAACACACACATTGATTACCAGCGGTGCCTCCAGCGAACTTGAAGTTAGAAGCATCAATTCTGGCGTCCCCCATTGCTCTGCTGTGCACGGCCGAGTGCTGCGGCTGCCGCCACTGCTGTGCCGGAACCCCTGATTGCCCCAGAGTCTCAGAGGCTTGCCGCCGCGCCAGCTACTGCTGGTGGTCTGTTTTTGGCGTATGCAGTGGTATGCACACATTTGTTTGGAGTCTCCAGCACCGCAATGCTGCTGTCATTGCCTCAATGATGCAAATGAGTATGACAAAATGTTGCAGTGTTTGTGTGCTCAGGGGTATGACCCTCACTACTGACCTGTGCTGGCACCTGTCACGGTGCTGCTACACTTGCCCACGCAGCACCTGCCACTGCTCAGAGCACACCTCAGAGCACACTGGCATCGGCTGTTGCAGGGTCTGTGGTGAGCGCCATTAGCCGGCAGTCAGAGAGGAGCAGCGAAGAGGAATACACGTACGTGAGGGCTCGCCAGAGGAGACCGTGGCAATAAATCCATGGCGGATGACGAGCTCATCCAGGCGTTGGAGCCGCCAGTCGAAACCGTCATGTCATGACGGTTTATGATGTGACATGTCATATACCGTTATGAAATGACGGTTTCATGACATGTCATACACCGTCATGACATGACGGTTTCGACTGGCGGACCACATGTCATAAACCGTCATGACATGACGGTTTCGACTGGCGGCTCGAAACCCCTGCGTGAGCTCATCATCCCTCATGGTTTCATGGCCACGGTATCCTCTGGCGAGCTGTCATACATGTAATTCTCTTCCCCTTTTCTCCCTGACTGCCGGCTAAGTTAACCGGCGCTTGCCACAGACCCTGACACAACCGACGCCGGTGTGCCCTGAGGCGTGGCAACTGCTGGTGCTGCGTGGGCAAGTGTAGCATTGCAGCAGCGTGACAGCAGCAAGGGTCAGTAGTCAGCAACATACTCTGAGTACACAAACGCTGCAACAGTTTGCCATACTAATTTGCGTCGTTGAGGCTGTGGTAGCAGCATCGCTTGCTTGCAGATTCCACACACAAACGTGCATAGCACTGCATACGCCAAGAACACTCACCAGTAGTGATGGGTCATAGCGTATAATTTTCGCAATATACGCGGTATAACGCATGTAAATACGCGGTATAACGTACACAGATGAACGTATTTATACGACAGATACGCCATATATCGCGTTTTTGGGCGTAGAAATACGCCGTATCTTGTATAACGTATAAAGTACGTTATACGCCGTGACCCATCACTCCTCACCAGCAGCAGCAGCTGGCGCGGCGGCGAGCCTCGTAGACTCTGGGGGGTGTTGTTGAGTGCGTTTCTACCCGCTTGCAGAACCACTCTCATGTGTGGTCGGTCCAACTACTGGGTGCAGCGGCTGCATGCATGCCCGCCCCCGTGGAAACGCTTCTGGCCGCTGCGGAAACCGTTCTTCGGGAAACTATTCCACGGGTGACAGTTACATATTCGCAGCAGCTGCAGGTGCGTGCTATCACAGCCTGGAGATCACGACCGTGTTGTTGGGTTTAATCGGGAGCTCCGGCACAGCAGCGTCGGCATGCGCAGCCCAATCCACCTGCAGGCCGTGCACGGCAGCAGCAGAGCTATGGGGGGCGCCAGAAGTTATGCTTTGCAAGTTTGCTGGAGGCACCACTGGCAACTAATGTGTGTGTTATGTTAGTCAAGCGAGAGACAGGCAGGATTCAGGGCATTGTTGAACGCCATGCAGCCACTGGTACTGAGCAACTGAGCATGGGGTTGAGCGGAATGTGATGGTGCAGTATACCCAGAGAGGGAGAGGGGCGGGGTGTGTGGGGGGAGGGGGGCATAACAAAGCAGTGCGCTAATACTTTGTGGCACACTGGTCATGCCGTCAGGCCTCTGATCAAGACTGACTACTCACCCTCATCGTCGTCCTCATGCCATCTAGGGTCTGGCCAAAGTGCATTTTAGGGGCTAACGCGTTAGAAGGACCTACTTCAAATATTTTGCGGTGCGTTGGGTGCAAATTTTCCAAATGTGTCCTCCAAATGTTGCAGAAATGCATCCAGAAATAGTCAACAAGTGCATTTATGAACGCATTTGACGTGTATTAAAAGAATTTCAGCTGCAAGGGTTGCCACCACCTCTACTAAACCCCACCCCGTACCACACATCACACGCGCATGCCGTGCAATCAGCGTGGCGACGGTGGTGGCTGTGGTGATGGTGGGGGCCGCACCGACAGTGCAGCAGACGCGGCACGCGAGCGTCTGCGGCACCCCATGGGCATACATTACCACATTTATTCTTCAAGTAGGAGCACATAGGGCGTAAACTTACCTACTAATGTGTTGCTGGCACCTATGCACGTGCCCCCCCCGCCTCTTCCTAACCCCAACCGGTACCACACCATGCACACGCACGCCACTCAAGCAGCGTGGTGGCGGCGGCGGCGACGGCGACGGCGGCGGCCGCACCGACAGCGCGGCAGAGGCGGCACACGAGCGCCTGCGCCACCCCATGGGCGACTGCGCCACCTACCTGAGTGTCTACCGCCAGTGGGAGGCGGCGGGCTGCAGTGACGAGTGGGCGCGCGCCGCCTTTGTTCGCATAAGGTGCGCGCCCTTTTCGGCTCTACCGTCTTATTTCGAAGTACTCGGCCGGGGCTGTTAACTCCTCGTATACTTTATCGGGTGCTGCAACTTGGGCTTTTATTGTGCCTCAACTTTTGGGACAAGCCTGCCCAGCTGCAGCGATAAGTAGGCGCCCGCCGCTTTTGTTCACATCAGGTGCATGTGCTCTTCCGGCTCTGCCGCCTTGTGCTTAAGTGCTCGCCCGACGCTGACACCTTCACATGATCATCATTCGCTGGGTGCTGCAACTTATAACTACTTTCGGCTTCAGCTTCTGAGACGCGCCTGCCCACCATGCCGCTGGTGCCCCCGCTCCCCGGCCCCGCGACCCTGCCCATGGCGCGCAAGGTGCGCGCCCGGCGCCAATCTGTAATTCACCACTGCCGCCACACGCCGTTGCACAGCACTCCCGGTGACACCACCACCACTACCGCTGCCGCTCTGCTGCCGGGACAGAACATTGGTCTGCCTACATTGTTGCGCCTCAGTGCTCCACTCAAGCGTCCCCCCCCCCCCCCCGCCCCCC
>JAULBY010014036.1:0-22101 GCA_032358315.1 Ophiocytium majus | reverse complement strand
TGCCACACCAGCCGCTCCCGCCTGCGCCAACCCACCGCCGGCGGCTGCATGCGCCACCCCCTCACCAGCTCCCGCCTTTTTTGTACCTTTTGAACACACAACGACAAACCGACCCCCCCCCCCCCAACAAAAAGCAACAGCAATGACAGAGCCGCGGCATATGTATGATGTTATAGCCTTTGGCTGTGATGTGGACTTGTGACGTTGTACAACACCTCTTTCGCAGCCGCCGCCGCCAGCACGCGCGGTCTGATTGCTCACAACTTAAGACTCAATGTTGGGAACCACCACGGCATGCCTAAGCAAACATGGCTCACCGGCCAAGGACCAGGACTGCAAACGGAGCACAGTAACGGAGCACAGTGTCATGCACACACTGACCATTGTGGCAACAGCCTTCAAGTTGTGCACCCTTTTCCCACACAGGTTCGCGAGCCAACGTTCACAGCAACTGCTGGGTCGCACAACACCAGAGCAGAGACCCCTTCATGACACACACATGTTGTAACCAGCAGGCAGCCAGTACAAAACCTGCATTGGTGGCGCACACAGATCCTTGGCGCCCACACAAATGTTGTATAATAACACGCCGCACAATGCTTCAGTGCATGGATGGCTGCCGCTGCCGGGCATCCCATGGCCTCGCTGCGGCTCCCAGCCTGCCGCTGCCGTGCCTGCAGTGCCGCTAGCCGCAACCCGCCTGCCTCTCCACGCCGCCGCCGCCGCCGCACCAAAGCAGCACGGTGCACGCCACAGCCGCCTCGCCTGCTCACAGCTCCTGCTGCCAGGCCCCCACACGCCTGCTGGGCGCACTGTGCAGCCCCCCCCCCACTTCAACTACTTAAAGTGCTGCGGCAGCGCCTGGCTGCTCAGCGCACAAAACATGCAGCGCGCTGCCGCGCAGCAGCAGGGCGCCTCCTAACAGGCTGCAGCACTTCCCGGCCCGAGTCAAACACGAGACCGCTGCCACTGCTGCTGCACGGCCGGCGCGCCCGGTGGCCGCCGCTGCCACGTCGCTGCCGCGCTGTACCGCTGAGAGAGGAGCGGCGCAAACCGCGCTGCTGCTGCTGCTGCCCAGCTCCCGCTCGTCGTCACCACTTCTGCCTCCGCCGCAGGTCTTAAGCAGCAGGTTGCTGTGTGGTGGGTGGCGCAAAGGTAGGGTGTGCGGCATTGCTTCTGCTGAGCACATGCTCATCCACAGCCGCCGCTGTGCACCAGAGCTGCCACCCGTGCTGCTGAGCAGCAAAGCCCCTGCCACGCGCCACTGCTGCTCAGTACCGATGCTGCTGCTGGGTGTGCTGCCGCCTTGCCGTGCTGCACTGTCGCCGCTGTAGATGATCGACTGCACTGCTGCGGCAGGTGCTGCTGAGCACCACTGCACTGACCTGCTGCTGAGCACCACTGCACCGACCTGCTGCTCAGCAGCCCCACTGCTGAGCATCGGCACTACTACTGCTGAGCACAGAGGTGCTACCTTGCCTCACAACTAATGCCCTCGCGCCTGTGACACCGTTGCCATTGACTCTGCTTAACACAGCCGCACTGTGGAGCCTGCTCCAGCAGTCAAACTACTTCTAATGCTGAGCGGCACTGCTGCTGCCCGGCACTGCTGCTGCCGCAGGTGCTGCTGAGCAGCGGCGCTGCTGCTCAGCGCGGCACTGCTCAGCAGCTACGGCGCGGGCTGCGCCTGCGCCTCCACTTCCAGAGTTGCTGCTGAGCAGCACTGCTGCTGCCGCAGGTGCTGCTGAACAGCGGCGCCGCTGCGCTGCTCAGCAGCTACGGCGCGGGCTGCGCCTGAGCCTCCACTTCCAGAGCCTTTGCCAGCAGCCACTTGAGCCTGTCTTTGGCAGAGCGCAGCTGCTCCGCCTGTTCGTCGAGGACGCGCGCCTCGTCCGCAAAGCGCGCGCGGTGTTCGGCCGCCGTCGCCGCGACACGCCGCGCCAGCGCCTTGCTCACCTGCTGATCACAGCACGTGAGTTGAAGTTTGTGCACATGAATTGAAGTTTGTGTACTTGCGGTATTAGTCATGGCGACATGAGTGCATGTGCGCACCGGTACAAACTACGGGCAGTCAGACGCGCCGCGCCAGCGCCTTGCTCACCTGCTGAGCACACGAGTTGGAGGTTGTGTGCACATGAGTTGGAGTTTGTGTATTAGTAACAGAGACATTAGGGTGCGTGCATCGGTATTTAAACTGGGTAATTAACCGGGCAGCTAGGGCGTGGTCAGCAGCGATATGTGCTTGTACGCATTAGTTAAAGTTTGTGTACTTGAAGTGTTAGTCACGGAGGCATGTGCGCACCGGTACAAACTGGGGGTAGTTAGTCGGGCGGGTGGGGTGCGGTCAACAGCGAGACGTGATTGTACGTGTCGAGGGCGGGCGCAGCGCCAGGTGTCGCCGCCGGGAAGGGTGGAGGGCCCGTCCTCAAAGAGTTGAAGTACAAGAAGCAGTCGTGGGCTGCGCAACCAGTGACCGCCTTCCATGGCAGCACAGCACAACCCACAGAGACATGTTAATGTGCATGCCAGACGCAGCGGCAGCGGAGCTTTGCCTAGCCTTGGCCGTGGCACGCTGACCACCGCCAGATGTACCGTGTATTCGATAGGTAATGCCCGGCCAGTTTTGGGGTCAGTTTTTACAGGAGGTGCAACAATGTAGTCCACTGGTTGGAGCCCGTGCAAAGGAAGACCACATTTTTGGCAATGGGGCATGCTGCTGCTCTGTAATTGCGCTATTATAATAAATAATTACCCCCCTGCCACTGTCACGTCTAAGGGAAGCTCTCCCAGGGGTTCAAACAAAAAATATCACCCAACACCCTCCAACTGGGCGAACATAATGATGACCCCCCAACACCCGTTTTCCTTAATAACAATAAAAACAGCTGTGGCCTGTTGTTTGGAGGCTGGTGGGTTTTTGAGGTGCAGTATCATCTGGTTCACGGCAGGGGCTGTGTATAGTAGTATGCGTGTGAACACATACACCAGGCAAGCCTCCAGGGTCCTGTGATTTTGCTCTATGCGTCGCCATGGCAATATGTCAAGTGCTGGTGGTGGTCGTGCATACAGCTGGTGCCATAGCTGTGTCACAACGCCGTCCATGCATAGCTTGCGTGCTTTGTCACTCCAAGAGATAGGTTAAACCCCAAGCATAGGACGTCGTGCAAAACAGCAGCAGCCGAGTGCCGAGTTGCGGCTTACCGGAGGGTGCGCCACCGCTGCCGGCTGACCGCCATCTCTCTCCTGCTGCAGCCCCTCGCGCCCGTGCCAGCCAGGCATAGCCGCCACAGGCACATCCAGCAGGGAGGGATCCCCAGCAGCAGCAGCACGCGCCGCCGCCGCCCGCTCTTTTGCCTTCCTGGCCGCTATAGCCCTACTGAATGCCACGAGCTTTCGTGGGCTGATGGCAAGGTCTGGTATGACAAACTGGCGGGGGGGCATGCGGTAGGCGTGGGCGCGCTTATAGCGCAGCTTGTGGTGGCCACTGTGGCTGGTGCTGGCAGCTGCATGGGTGGGTGAGCCTGCAGCTGCTGAAGTGGGGTGCGGAGGATCGTGATGACCATCGTCGCCGTTGGCGGCAGCCATGATGATGTTGGTGTTGTTGCAGCAGTGTGGTGTGGGTGTGCGTGGGAGCAGTGACTGGCTGTCTGCTTCGCTGCTGCAGCAGCGTAGCTGGAATGGTGCTGCTCGCTCCACAGCAGCGCCCGCCGCCTTTTCCAGGGATGATCCCGCCACTGAGGCCTGGACTGCCTGCAAGAGTGTTTGGTGAAGTGACTGTGAACTGTGAACCACTTTGAGTTGAACCGGCCCCTGTAATGCAGTTGAGGATGACACTTGTGTTTGAATTCAGTCACCCATCGCGCCCATGGCACGCGGCAGGGGGAGACGCAGTGCTGCCGGCGTTGGCACCGCAAGCGCGCCCACCCAGCACCAGGAACATCACACAACAAGCGAGGGTGGCGGCCGGTACTGCGATCCGCAGCTGCAGCACCTGCGATGCTTTGAAAAGTTGGATGGCGCGAAGTTGGGCTGGCAGGAGGTGGAGCAGTGGTGGGAGCCGGGGCCCTGGCAGCAGGAGGGGACAGCTGGGGATGTGCGGCCGCCAACCAAGAGGTACAAGGTGCTGCTGGCCACACGAGACTTCGAGCCTGGCGAGGTGAGAACTCAGGCCAGCAGGGTTTGGTTCAGCGGGAAGTACTTATTTGAAGGATGAGCTCTCCCCAATCCTGGCCGCTGTCTTCCACTTTGAAGACGCTGGTCAGCCCCATCGCCGCTTCCAGCGTACCTTTTGGCGGAGCGTCACGCGCTTGCTGGCTTCCCGCTGCAGCCCCACCCGCCTTTTTGCTATGCAGCAGGGCGGGGATTGTTCGAGAGGGCGTGACCCATTTGTGTACACACTCCCACCCCGCCTTTTTGCTATGGGATTTATCGAGGGTACCGGGAGAGGGCGTGACCCATTAGTGTACACACTCACGAACTTGTGCTGCTTGTTACTCTCTGCCCTTCGGTCGCCGGCTCCCGGCAACGCCTGCAGGTCGTGCTCCGTGAGGTTCCGCTAGTACTGCAGGGTGCGCCTTCGCACGACGACCCCATTCACGCGGAGAACTTCAGGCGGGTAAACCAGCCTCGCGGCCACCCAGCGCGCACGGCGCTGGATGCGCTCATCGCAGACGCCGCCCTCGTGTACCGCGCAAGCACCTTCGCAACGCACTCGTGCACGCCGAACGCCACCGCCGTGCTGTGCAACCCACCAGGGTGCCGCACCGTGATCGCGCTGCGCGCCATCGAAGCAGGAGAGCTGATCACCTTCAACCGCATCGAGTCGCCGCACCGCAAGGGCATGGTTACATCTGCGGCGCGGCAGCAGGCGCTGTGGGAGCAGCAAGGACAGGTGTGCATGTGCCCCCGGTGCACGCAGCCAGACCCGCTGCTGGCTCTCCCCTGCCCGCGCCCGGGCTGCGGCGGCACTCTGGCCCTGCAGCCCGACCCGCTGCAAGCCCTCAGGCCTTCAGCCGAGTGCTATGCCTGCACGCAGTGCAGCCTGGTCACTCGCGCGGGGCAGGCCCAGGACGACGGCGCCACCGCGGCCGTGGCCGCCCTCCAGGCGAGCTGCCTCCAGCTGCAGCATGAGCTTCAGGGCATCGCCGCCGAGACCGCGCGCACGGCGGGGGCGCTAGGGACGCGGGCGGCCCGCCTGCAGGCGCTGCTCAGCAGGGCCCAGTGGCAGCTGGCGCCCACCCATTGGTCATCCTCACAGCGCAGGTGGAGCTCGCGCAGGCGCTCTACGGCCGTGCGCACGTCGACGCGGCGGGGGGGGGGGCGCAGGCCGCGACCCTGTACGCGCGCGCTGCGCTGCTGGCCATGGATGCCCGCAAGGGGACGGAGTGTGTGCAGGCGCAGTGCTGCGGCGGCGCCCAGTGCCCGCGTTCGCACCTGGCGGCGCCCGACGCGTCCCAGCTGCTCCTGGTGGCCAGAACCTTTGACGCGCTGCTGGCAGCGTGCCGCTTGCTTGGGGGCGATGCGGAGCTGGGGGGCGGGGGCGCCGGCGTGACGCCGGATGCCCTGTGGCGCACCGCCGCTCTGGCCGGGCGGGAGTTTGCGGACACCGTGGTGCAGCGGCTGGCGCCCTACGTGCAGCTTGCGGAGCTGCTGGAGAACTCACAGGTGGGCGCAGCGCTGTACACTCTTGATTGGTGCGTGATTGCTGTGTTTACAAATACGCTCATCTATACTTATACCTATAAATAGGTCACACGCCGTATTGTAAATATGTCATACAGCGCATAATGCACATTCTATTTCAAGTGAAGTATATGCTGTGTATGTCATACGGCGCATAATGCACATTATACTCCGAGTGAAGTATATGCTGTGACCCATGACTATTCACTTGCCTTTGCGGCGCATACCACAAATGCGCTTGCGTTGCGCCGCTGCGCTCACCAGCTCGTGTTGTGCGGACCGCTGCTGCGCAGGACCCGGCGGTGCAGGTGTGGGCCGTGTCCACCGGCACGCGCCTTCGGGACCACCCGCACAGCAACAAGGCCTGCTGGTGCACCATGTGCTCCAAGGTTCTGAGCAAGGACGCTGCGGCCGGCGCAGGCGCCGCTGGCGGCGCCGATCGCTCGGCGGCGAAGCTGCGGAAGTGTGGCAAATGCGGCATGACGCGGTACTGCAGTCGCGAGTGCCAGGTGCGCACGCGCATTCCACGGGTTCCACCTTCGAAAAGTGCCCCCCCCTGCAGATCTTACACTTGGAAAGTGGCAGCGTAGGGGACATGTGGCGCTTGGAGCCCATCTGTGGCAGCGGTGGCCTTGTGTTCGGCAGTGCGCGTATGCCCCTGGCCCACCTGTGCTGGCGCCACACGAGTGCCGAGCGCCGCAGCATGTGCGCATTTTTAGTAGTGCAAGTACATGAGTCTCAACACCAGTGTCGGTCATGTCATGGACATGGCAAGAAGGACCCTACAGAAGTAGGCATACGTGCTAGAGTAGTATTTCATACGTGCTAGAGTAGTATTTCGAGTTGACACACCTACTTCGCACCACATCCGTGCGTGCGCACATGCCGGTAGCATACACTCCAGAAGTGCCGTGTACTACAGCAGCATGCGCACTCCCCGAGTACACTTCCTTGGGGTACTTACCACAGCAAAGGCCCTAATGCAAGCCTCGCCCTGCTCGCGATGCATGCACTCATGCCGGTGACGCTCAGGTGGCGCACTGGCACAGCAACCACAAGGGCATGTGCGCGGCGCTGCGTGCTCTCTACACGGAGCCGGCCTGCCGCGGTGGCGGGGACGGCAACACCGATGACGCCGAGAACCACGCGGCCAACACCTCCAACGACAGCCGTGCTGCTGCCGACAGCAGCGTGTGAGGCGAGGGTCACGTCGTGTGGTTTGAAACTGGCGGGCCGGGCACGATATATTGCTAAGGTGGGCTTGGGCTGCTGTGTTTGTTGCAGCTTCATGTGTCTTTTGTCGGCATAAGCCCCTCCACCCATCTGCCAGCCGCTCCCTGCGCCAATAATGTTGGTACATCAGAGCGCATCACAAACGTTCCTTTACAAAAAAAGTTGCGGTAACTAGCTACTCAATAGTTGCCCCCCAGTGCATTTATACACGTCAGCTTTATTTTCGATTGAGTGATGGTCTTTTAAGACTTGTCGTGATGGTAATACCTGTGCTACATGTACAGTGGTCTCTAGATATGAATACCTGCACATAATGTCAACGATGATGGTATTCACAAGTGCATACTTCGAAGGACGACCAGGCATTGTCGAATACCAGGTGGCGGGTAACTTTTCGGGAAAATAGGGGTACTGCGTATGGGTACTTGCCGGGTCCACCACGGGGTACCTCCCAGAAAGTACCCACTTTGCACCCGTCACTTGAGTACCCGGGTAATTACCTGGCAATGACTGCATACTACCATGTCATAATTCAAAGATGTAGTTCTACAAGCACATCCTACTCAACTACCGTGAAGTGGCTATTAAATGAATACCCACTCCGTGCTGACGCACAAACTCCGCTGATTCCCCCCCGCAGGTGTGGCGCCAGGCAGCAATGCGCAGCCCCCCCCCAACAACTGGCCTGCTGTGCGCAAGCCATGACACCGATTTCAAGACCGCTGTCAAGATCAGGCAGCTCGTGGAGCAGGCCCCCAAAGGGGTTGAAGTTAGTTTTTTTTAAAGTTAGATGGGGGAGCGGGATTCTGTCGTGTGCGAGCAGCCCCAAGATGAAGCATAATGATTGTGCTGCTCCTGCCCGCGCCGAAGAGGTGGCGCGCTCAGCAGTTGCTGGTGCAATCGGCAGCCGCTGGGGTGCTCAGCAGTTGCTGGCGTGCTCAGCAGTTGCTGGTGCGCTCAGCCGTCGCTGGGGCGCTCAGCAGTCGCTGGCGGGTCCAGCAGCGCTGGGGTGCTCAGCAGCCGCTGGTATGCTCAGCAGTCGCAGGTGTGCTCAGCAATAATGCTCAGCAGCACTGGCTGATTTAGGCGCTCAGCAGTAGCATGGGTGTGCTCAGCAGCGGCTGCGGCCCGCACCTGCCTCCGCTGACGCGACTGTCCGCTCTCACGGGCATTGCACGAAATGTGGGCACGGACGCAGACGGCCTTTGGAGACATGTGCAGTATGTAACTTAACTTGGTGTACGCGCGCATTTGGCGTGCACGCGTTCGTTTTGCCCAAGGAAAATTCGCGTGTGCGGTTGGCGTGCGCGTGTTCGCTGTACAATAAAAGCTGGGTAGCTAGTGCTCAGCGCGCGGGGCACGGTTTTTAATTTCTGAGCAGGCTCGGCACGCGGGGGCGGGTTTGCTGAGCAGCACTTGTAGGGCACTGCTCAGTAGTCGCTTGGCTGGCTGAGTTGGCTCCCGCGCATGGGCGCGGTTTTCGAGCTTTAGTGTACTGCTGCAAAAGTGTACTGCCCGGTGACGGCGGTAGTGGGGCTAAACCATAGGGCTCATGTTTGCAGCCCCGCACTTTATAATCCACGCTGCCCACACAGACCCCCCCCACAGACTAGCAACCGTGTACGGATTTTTTAGGTGATATGCGGCTGAGGTTTTGGTTTTTTATCAGTGTTCAATTTCATTTCTTGTCGTAAGTCTGTGTGGGCAGTCTGTGTGGGCAGTTCGGAGTGTCGCACTTTGCTTGGAGCTGGGGGGGCTGTGGGAACAGAGCACTTATGGGGTCCTTTGTAGGCATCTGTGTGTGTCACAGGGGGTCTTGGCTAGTGCAATGCTTCTGCTGACCACCCTGGGGTCATGGCTGGTGAGCTGTGCCTGCCAGGGTGAAGTTTGGTTTCCAATGATGACTTCTGCTGGACAAGGACAAGCAAGTGCCAGGCTGTCTGCTGTGCACCAAGTGCCTTCTGTCTTGTCTCATCGAACTGCCCCCCCTCCTTACATTGCCCCAGACGGCATGGCACTACAGTACTTCAAGCCTGTGTTCTCAGAAAAATAAGCTCATGAGGCTGTGCACCTGCAGTGTGCACTGTGAACTGTGAACGCCTGTGGTCATGATTATGATCATCAAATGCATGGATTCATCCTGTGTGTGACAGGCACGGACCAGGCGCCCCCAATGTCAATGCTTACTTTGTAGCAGGTGCACCTACACGGCGGCACCACGTATCACGTGTATGCCATGTTTGTGTGCGCGCTCTAACTTGCGCAAGTGCAAGTGGGACCCCAGTTTGTGGGCTCACGTTGAGTGCTGTGCACGGCATTTAGCCACGTGGGCGACTGGCGAAAAATGTCGACGGCGCCCGTGTCGCACACCATGTGTGCATCGAAGAGCTTTCGAAGGAGTCCTGGGTGCCACGGTACTCAATGCTTCTTACGAAATCGTGGCGCAAGGGACGGCCATACGGGAGGCCGCTCAATAGTAGCTCTGCAGGCTGATAAAAATCCAGCCTGCATATACTTCAGTAGTAGTATACTTCGATGTACTTCAGAAGCATATCGCTCCTAGATTGAGTTTTCATATGTATTTACTGGTACTACGTTTTCCACTGTTCCTAGCACTGTCCCACCAGGGCTGAGCCCGCCCGCACCCAAGAGGCTCGTTGACTACAGCGCACACACAGGCGCTTGAGCAAACTTCTTGCCTCCCCTACGCTGCTACCATCTTCCTCCTTTTTGGGCCACTTGCCCTGTTGCCTGCCTGTGCCTGAGGTAGGGACTCCAGACGGCGGCACTTTTGTACTTCAAGTAGTGAATCCTACAGGGGGCCAGCCTGCCCACTCGGACGCCCCTCACGCCTCTCGGCCTGGCAGCCAGCTCCCATTGTGGCGTCCCGGTGGTGGTACAGCTCCCCGCGGTGTGTGCAACAAAGTACTTGGAGTAGTATGTGTGAGCCGGACTCGGCTGCTGGTGGAAGGGTCGCTGACTCGCATGCTGCTGCTGAGCAAAAACAGGCCACCAACGACTTCGACTTACTGGCCTGCTGATGATGAGCAGAACGGAGCGCGTGTGGAGCAGCCGCGAGAGCGCGTGCGCTGCCGGCGCCGGCGCGCTTCTGACGTGACCCTGCGCTGACCTACAACCTTTGCAGCATTGGCGTAGGGGCGGTTGGCCATGACACTACCATGATGGCACACACAAGGGGGCTTGCCTGCTCCCATCTTGTGCTGCACACACAACCAGGGGGGCATTACCACCGGAGGGGCCACCAAAACCGGAGCCAGGTTACCAAAGGCGTGCGGAGCGCCTGTGTGGGCGGGCTGGCCCCCCGCAGGACATGCAGCCGCCTGGAGTCGCACTACCTCACATATTGTGCAGTACTGGACTCAGCGGGCTACATGTACACTGGTGGGAGCAGGTCCCCTGGGACATGGGGCTGTCATCCGTTAATAGTGCTCTGGCAACATGCCAGGCTTCCCTTAGAGTACTGAGCATTGCCAGCTTATTCGCTACCTGTCTGAATTTCTGGTCACACACGCACTGTGTGCAAAGGTCTTTCCGCGCTCTAAGCGCAGTTTAAAAAACTATTTGCACGTGTGCGCGGGCGACGAGCCCATGACCCAGGTACAACCATTGATGAGTGCCAGTATGTGGTGGAGAGCCGGCCTCATGCCGTCGCCCCACACTACTACTGGTAGCCAACCATAGTTTGATGGTCCACACAAGTGTACAGACATAGTACGTAATACTGGCAAGTACTAAAACTATTTCCAACATAAAACAGGCCGGCGCTTTAGCATTGCATGGGCAATGCATGAGCTTCATGGTAGGGTGTTCTGGCGTGATGAAGCGCCTTCTGAGGAACCCCATGCGAAGGTTAGAATGTGTTCTGGTATCATGGTAGAGCTGGGGCATGACGTCGAAGTGCAGCAGTGGTGAGCCCCTTTGGTGAGCCCCTTTGCTACGGGAGGTAAGACCCTCCTATTACCTGGTGATATATTTGTAAACTTGCTGCTGAGCAGTGTTGTGTTGGCAGCACAGGGCCTGCTGTGGCAGGTGCCTGAAGGTGCTGCGTGGTGCTGCCAGTGCCTTCACACTTTGTTCACACTTTGTGGGGTTGGCTGTTTGTGTGTGCGTGCATTGCTGTGGCAACACACAGAACTTTGCTCCAGCCACGGGGGTGCTCACCAGCGTGCGCTGCCAAGCCTTGCTTGCTGGCCGCTGTCGCAGCGGCAAGCAAGCGCGCAGCAGCAGCCACAACGCGCGCACTCTCTGGAGATCGGGGCGCCTGCGCGGCGGAGTTTCAGTTGGTGCACGCGTGCCTACCGCGTTGCTGCTGCGGAGGCAGCCGTAACGACGGCACGATACCATACTGGTGGGTTCGCAACTTGTGGGTGCACCAACCGACGCGCGCGCAGGAATCTCAATTTCACCACACAAGCAGCGAGGGGCACCTGGAGGGGTTCATCGATGAGCGTCACCAGGCAGCGCCGTTGTCGTTGGAGACCCCCCCTTGCCCTCCTCTCCCCAGCCGCCGTGCGCTGGCGCACCTGCCCCGCACCACTCAGCCATACATGGGGTGAATACTTACCACGGCCATTTCCCCCCCCCTCCCTCACCTACCCCAAAGGGATTCAACTCGGCGAGCCGGGCGCGCAGGGGCGCGCAGGGGGCGGACGGCGCGCACCGTTTTTAGGCAGCGCAGCGACCAATCACAACCTCGCAACGACGGAACGTTCTGCAGAACGCGCGTCCGGGGCAACTCTTTTGGGAGAGCGAGCAGCATAGCGCACCAACCAACTGCGGCGTTGTACCTGTGTGCGTGAGGTTCTACGGCGGCTGAGCGACGGCGCGGGAGAGGGGGCGAGGAGCAGCGCAGCAGCGGTGTGTTGCTGTACCATCAGCGACCTATCGCCGACGGCCTCGGCCTGCCCGCGGCGACGTGGTGCAGCGTTTTCGGCAGCAAGAACCTGCAGCACCAGCGGCAACAAGCCAACTGTGCTGCGTGCCGCAAACCACTTCAGCAGGCACGAGAGAAGCACGGCCACGCGCTCTTGCTTCTGCTGCCTAACCGCGAGAGTTCGAGGAACGGCGGGTCCGCCGTTGGCGCACACGGCTGCTGCTGGTGACACTCCAGGCTGCCACGCCACCGCGCCTTCAGCACAACGCGCGCCCTGCGAAGCCGGGGGGTCACGCACAAGACGCAACTCTCGTGAGGCAACAGTACAGAAGCCGGCGGCACCCGTACGGGGCACCAGCGCCGCAGCAGTTGAGAGCACACCGAAGGCGCGCATGGTTCCGCCGCACGCGCGCCTGCTGGCGGCGGGGGCCGGAGACCGGGGGGGGGGGGGCGACCGAAGGGGAGCTGAGCAACAGCAGCAAGAAAGTTGCAGTCGGCGAGGGTCCGTCGCTGCAGACGGCTGCCTTGCTGGTGGTAGTAAACACACGTTCAGGGACATGAGCTACAGGCGGCCCTCCGACGTGGAGCACGACTGGATTCTCATCGGCACAGGTGAGACCCAGCACCAGCACACACACCATGTCGCTCGCACACACCCTCCGCTCTGCACACCAGCGCAACACACATACAGGCCAACTGTAACCTGCCTGTGTACACCAATGTAGGTACTCATACATACACGTGTACACTGAAATACTTTGTCGCCAATTCCGATTTACACATACGACACATAGGCTGGCGGTGGTCCAGGCTTCACAACAATGCCTCCTGATAAACCTGGCTCGGGCTTCTACTTCAGAAGTACTTCTGTTGCCCCGCAAACAGATGCAGACATCGTTTATGTTATTTGTGAAGGTAACATGTGTGTACACACTGTGCTACACATACATGCATGTCCCTACCGGTAATGAGACCTAGCTAGATTTTATAGCTCCTACATGACTTGTAAATAGAGAGAATATGTATTGCCCCTTTTGTAGCAAAGTGCACATGGAAGTTGACATGGTGGCAAAGTGCCACCTAGGTGCACTGCTAGGCAGAGAGACAAAGCACTGCGTTGCAGCATGACCCCTGCCCTCCACTCATAACTCTGTCCCAAGTCCTTGTAGCGTCGCCTTTTCACCAGCAAAATTCATGGGTGCTCATGTCACCTGGTGTTCCAATCAGCACTACACCATACACCACCATTGTGTGTACTACAATAGTATGCCTATGTGGGGCCGGGCTTTACTGCTTCATGTTGGCCCGCAGGACATGGGCCCTTGCACGCCCACAAAAAAACGAGTACGCCATGATTTTTTACTTCACTTGCCAACTTGAAAAGGCTATGTCTACCAGGTTTGAAGCTAGGCACTCGCCACAGGGCTAACTCGGTACAGACGGGCTGTGCTCGCTGGTACATCCAGGTCCCTAACCTGCGTTCAGCTCAGGCGCTCGCTCTGCCACCACCAGCTACTGAAAACTACGCTGCACCGCATGCTGCAACTGAGGTCCGCCATTGTGCGTTCCCCGGACGGGGGTTTTCGTATGGCGTGTGCCGCCCCCCCCCGCCTCGCCCCCCCCAGGCGCCGCTGCACTGCGCGCTGCGACGTACGCCCTTGATACTGGTTTCATGTGGCGTACTTGCCCCCCCCCCCACCGCACCTACGTTGCGTGCTGCAATGACCTATGTGCTTTGTGTGCGTCCTGCACACACCAACACTTCAGTATTTGCATTATACATATCATGTCACTGAACCGGTTTCACGTGGCAGGCGCGCGCGTGTACCTCACCCTACACACACGAACACTTTCACTATTTTCATGTACATCACTTCGGAAGTATATATCACACCGTTTGAACCGGTTTCATGTGGCAGGCATGGGCGCGCGCGTGTACCTCAACCCGACAACGTGTGAGGCCGTACAGGTCACACTGACACTTCAGTATTTGCGCATTTGCAAAATGTATATGTCACGCCGTTTGAACCGATTCCATGTGGCAGGCGCGGGCGCGCGCGTGTACCTCAACCCGACGACATGCGAGGCCGTAAAGGTTGTAAACCGCGCGTGCGAGCGATCCGTGGCCAACGCCGAGCGGGAACGGCGCATCCTGCGGGCCATCGCGCACCCATATGTGGTTGGCCTTGTGGGGTCCTACGCGACCGAGCGGAGCCTGTACCTGTGCCTGGAGCACTGCGCGGGCGGCGACCTGTTTGAGGTGCTGCGCGACATGGGGTCGCTGCCGGAACGCCTGGTGAGGCGGGAGAGTACTTGGGTATACTCCATGTTTTTGGGTAGTGTGCCTGAGTACTGTGTATCTGTGCGTGCTGCGCGACATGGGGTCGCTGCCGGAGCGGCTGGTGAGGCGAAAGAGTACTTGGTATACTATGTACTTGGGTAGTGTGTACTTGGGTACTCTATACTTGGGCACTGTGTCCTTGGGTACTGTGTACCTGGGTATGGTAGCGTACTTGGGTACTGCGCGGGTGGTGACCTCTTTGCGGTGCTGCGCGACATGGGGTCGCTGCCGAAGAGGCTGGTGAGAGAGTACTTGAATACTGTGTACCTGGGTATGGTAGCATACTTGGGTACTGCATGCGTGAGTGCGGTATCGTGCGTGCTGCGTGACATGGGATTGCTGTCGGAGCGGCGGGTGAGGCGAGAGAGTACTTGGGTACACTGTGTACTTGGGTAGTGTGTACCTGGGTATGGCAGTGTACTTGGGTAATGCAAGCATGGGTTGTGGTATGACGTGTGCTGCATGACATGGGGTCGCTGCCGGAGCGGCTGGTGAGGCGAGAGAGTACTGCAGCAGTACTTGGGTACTGGGTACCTGGGTATGGTGGCGTACTTGGGTACTGTGTGGGTGCGTTGCGGAAGGTGCATGGAAAGTAGACTCTCAGGTTTGATGTGCTGCGCGACATGGGGTGCTGCCGCAGCGGCTCAGTTAGTGACAGAGTACTTCGTACTTTTTCAAGTATGCATGCACTTGAGGGCCGGCAAGGCGCTCCCTGGTGGCAATACCAAAACCACGCCTGATGCATGTGAAAACTCGATCTAGGAGCGATGACCCCTACAGTAGGTCTCCGCACCGGTAGGGGCCGTCACCCTGGGCGGACCCGTGCAAGGGGTGAACAAAGCAAAGACAGCGCCTATGAAGGCAGCAAGTGTTGCACCTAGCGAAGCGCGGATTCCATCATGGAGCTGTGGTGCGTTGTACTTGTACGTGAAGTCTGTATGTGTTGATGGTGTTTCTCGTGCCTGTGCTGCTGTGCTGAGCAGGTGAAGCTGTACATGGCGGAGCTGACGGCCGCACTGTCGCACATACACAAGAGCGGCTACACGCACCGTGACATCAAGCCGGAAAACGTCCTAGGTACACCGAACACCGTCTCTGCCCCATGTGTGGCATGTGTGGTGATGGGCCATATTGTATTGCGTACAACGTGTCGAATTACAGCGTTTAACGCATGTATGCACAAATAAATACAGCCGTCACGCCCCGCGACATCAAGCCGGAAAGCGTCCTAGGTACAGTGCTTCGTAAACCGCACCCCATGTGCACAGGGCCTTCCGCGCCCCAAGCGGAGTTTAATAAGAGTACAGTGCACTCGCGATTTAGTTCGCTTTGATACGGAACATACTTCTGAAATAAGTATTTTCACTACATGCGTATCATGGTATTTTCATTACATGTGTATCATGATTCATGTGTATGCCAGGTGCAGTGCACTCGCGCGTTAGTGCGCTTTGAAGTAGTGCGGTATGCGGTCTAGTGCGGGGCTCAGAGACCTGTCACAGACCGCATGATGCTGTATTAATAATACGCAGTGCCCTATTTGATTTCGTGCAGGCCTTGCGTTAGTGCGGGGTGCTAGGGGGGCTACACTATCCCGTACTAAATTGCGAGTGCACTGTACACCAAACACTCTCTCTGCGCCATGTGTGACAGATGCGTCATATTGTACTACATTATACGCCATATAACGTGTCAGAACACGGCGTGTAACTCATTCATCCACAAAAGTACCGTGGTACAGATTCCAGCATATTCACATGGCTGCCGCTGCTGCCACCGCCGCCACCACTGCCACACCCGCTGCTGCCGCCGCCGCCGCTGCCGCCAACATCACTACTTCACCTTCAACTTCAACAACTGGGTTCTGCTGAGCACAGTGGACACGCAGGGCCACCTCAAGCTGTGTGACTTTGGGCTTGCCAGGCGCGGGGGGGACGGGCTACGAGGGCTGCACACGCTCTGCGGCACCGCCCCCTATGCCGCCCCCGAGATGTACATCGTCGATTCCATGTGGAGCAATGGCTACGGCAACGCGGTCGACTGGTGAGTGCGCGGCAGCATGTGAAGTGTAGCACTGTACCGGTAGGCTAAAATGCGGGGGCTGCACACGCTGTGCGGCACCGCCGCTTCTGCCACACGCAAGATGTATTGCTGTTGACTCCATGCATGTGGACCAATGGCTACGGAAACGCGGTCGACTGGTGAGTGCAGGGGCAGTCTGCTGCTGTTGCGTGGGAGCAGTCTGCTGTGTGCCTCTGCCTTGCGCTCGTTTCACTCATGCCCACTGGAGTTGAAATTGCACTTGGAGTTGAAGTTGAAGTTGGAGTTGGAGTTGGCATCAAAGTTGGAGTGGGAGTTGAAGTTGCAATTGGAATTGAAGTTGGTGCTGTACAAGAGACCAACTTCAACTCTGCTCTCGGAACGTGTAGGTTGGGCGCACCCACCAATGTTCGGTGTGCAATTCAATACGACCTATACTGTATGCCTCTAGGTTCTCCCCAGCCGGCAGAGGCCGCCACCTGGGGGTGCCTGTGCAAGTGTTGAAGAGCTCACCAGAGACTGTACCAAGACTTTCGGGGGAAATTGATTGCGCTCACGGATATGCAGGGGTCTAGAGTATGTGGAGTTGTGATACTGAGTGTTTTGTGGAAACTGTCCGCTGTCCCACCCTACCAGTGTCATCTGTCCTTGCGTGCCAACACCCCAGGACGATGCTGGGTTTGTGGCACAATGTTGCGATCAGCAGTGGCTCCTGGCAAGCCCAGTGACTGCCTGCGTGCTCCCTGCCCGCCGCATCCTTGCGTGCTTCGCCAGTGCTGCTTGCTTTATCCAGTGGAAGACACTACAACTGGGGTACTCTGGCTATGGTTACGCACTGATGGCCACACCTCGTGCTTCGCCACCACTGCTATTGCTGCCGCCGCTGCCACCGCCGTCACCGCTGCCGCCGCCGTCACGACCGCCGCCACCGCTGCCACCGCCGCTGCCGCCACCGCTGCTGCCGCCACCGCCGCCACCACCGCCGCCACCATTGCTGCCGCCGCCGCCTCTGCGTGTGCTACTGTGCTTTCGCCACTTCGCTCAGGTGGGCGCTGGGCGTGCTCATGTATGAGATGCTCACAGGGGCGCTGCCGTGGGCGCCACAGGACATGGCGTCCGCCGCCGCGGGCGCGCGCGACGACCGTGCTCAGCAGCAGCAGCAGCAGCAGGGGGGTGCTCAGCAGAACTTTGAGCTGGATGTGCCGCGCTACGTGTCTCGCCCCGCCACGGAGCTGGTCGTTGCGCTGCTGGAGCCGAACCCGGCGCTGCGGCTGGGCGCGTGGGGGGCGCGCGAGGTGCGCTCGCACGCCTTTTTCTCAGGTGAGAAACTTGCAGAGTTCTTGTGCATACCTTCAGTTTGAGCGTCCTTCAGGCTCGAGTTTTGTAAGTCCAGTCAAACCCCGCGCTGCGGCTGGGCGCGTGGGGCTCGCACGCCTTTTTCTCAGGTAAGGGCGGCGGCGGCAAAGTGGTCGCTGTGTGTGTGTCTTGTGTTGTGTGTCTGGTGCTTTGGGTGCCACCAGCAGCAGCAGCAGCAGATGTGTGGGTCCAGTCGAACTCCGCGCTGCGGTTGGGCGCGCGCGATGTGCGCACGCACGCCCTTTTCTCAGGAGAGGCGGTGAACCAGGTGGCGGCGGCGGTGATGTGCCTACTTCAAGTTGCAGAGTTCTTGTGTGTGTGCACAACTTCAGTTTGAGGTTCCTTCAAGCTGGAGGTGTGTGAGTCCAGTCGAACCCCGCGCTGCGAGGTGCGCTCGCACGCCGTTTTGTCAGGTGACGCGGCGGCGGCGGTGACGTGCCAACTTCAAGTTGTAGAGCTCTTTGTGCGCACAGCTTCAATGTGGGGTTTCTTCAAGCTTGGGTTGTGTGAATCCAATTATGTATTCTGTTACTGTAGTATGTCTATTCATGGGGCCCGAGAGTCATCATGGGCACGCTGGTGTGGCGCCACTGTTGCGTTTTCGGAGGCGCGCAACTTCAACTTGAGGTATGATTACGTGGAAAGCGGCATTAAGTTTAGCTTTAGGTAGATGATCATGTGGAAAAGGGCATCGAAGCGCCGCATTGGCTCTGAGATGGTGGCGTATGGGCGGGCGCACCTGCTCAGATGCGGGAAGGGCAACAGCAGCAGCGGGGCCCATGCAGGCAACCAGCATATTAAGGTACACTGCTGTAGCTGCGCACTGGTGCACAGCCGTACACGGCACCATCACACACAGCCGCCACTGCTACCACACCGCTCCCTACCCAACGCCCAGCACGCCAGCCTTCCCTCAACACCCCCCCCCCCCTCTCCCACTCCAACTCTCAAAACCCCCCACAGGCCTGGACTGGAAGAAGCTGGGCCGAAATTAAGGGTGCCAACACAACACAATTTACTCAAGCCTTAACAAGTAATTTAACCTTAATTTTCATGTGGGGGGATATTAACCCCTTAACTGCCAACACTGCTCAGCACAGCGCTGCCTCATTACCGTCGACCAGCCCCTCCCACTGCAACTCCCGCAAACTTCAAACAGGCCTGCACAGGAAGAAGCTGGGCCGCAATTAAGGGTGCCAACACAAATTATTTAAGCCTTAATAAGTTGATCAACTTTACTTTCCATGTGGGGGGATATTAACCCCTTAATCGCCAACACTGCCCAGCACACCAGCGCTGCCTCATTACTGTGGACCACCCGCCCCTCCAACTTCAACTCTCACAAACTAAAACAGGCCTGGGCTGGAAGAAGGTGGGCCGCAATTAAGGGTGCCCACACAAATCAATAAGTAAATTAACCTTTACATGTATATCCATGTGGGGGGATATCAACCCCTTAACTGCCAACACTGCCCAGCACACCAGCCCTGCCTCATTTCCTCCCCGCCCCTCTCCCACTTCAACTCTCCCAAACTTCAACAGGCCTGGACTGGAAGAAGCTGGGCCGCCGCCAGGTGCGCAGCCCCTTCAACCCCCACGCCGCACGCGCCGCCGCCGCCGCCGCCTCCCACTCAGAGCCCAACCCCCTGCTGGCGGCGGGCGCCACGGGGCAGCCCTGGGATTGGCCACCTGTAGGCGCTGAAGCGGCCAGCTGCGGCAGCATCGCCAGCAGCATCGGCGCGCTGAGCAGCGCACCCGCCAGCCCGCGCCCAGTCGGCGTGGGGCTGTGGGGGTGGTAGGGGGGGGCAGGCGGCGGGTGTGCTGCTGAGCACACGAGCGGGGGCGCTGAGTTGCTGAGCACACAGGCGCGGGCGCTGAGCTGCTAAGCACACGGGCGCTGAGCTGCTGAGCGCAAGGGGGGGGCGCTGAGCTGCTGAGCACGTGAGCACGCAACATCTTGGTGGGCGCGCTCGTGCACGCGAAAGGCAACAGGGGCAACAAGTTGAGCGACGCCCAATTGGCGGTATCATGGGATTAGGGGGTGGTGGGGGCGGTTCGCACTGCACTTGTGGTGTCATTCCCTTGGTGCTATTCAAATTATGTGAAGCACTCTTGAAGTGCTGGTCGGGGGATAGCGGCGGCATAGGCTGCTGGACACCATGCAGGGGGAGTGAGCTGAAGGCATGGGGGGGAGGGGAGGGGGGACGGCTGACAGGAAACAGCCGCATGCCAGTGCCCATCCACACATTAGGCCACTCAGCGCGGGGGAGCGTCGACACACACCAGGAGTGGCAGCCGCGGCATCCTCCCCCCCAATTGTGAATAAATGTCCAAGCTGGAGCTGGAGCAGCAGCAGTGCTCAGCAGCAGCAGGGGCAGTGCTCAGCTGGAGCAGTGCTCAGCAGGAGCAGCGCTAAGCAGCAGCAGTAACAGTGCGTACCGGGAGCAGTGCTCAGCAGGAGCAGCGCGCAGCAGCAACAGTAACAGTGCGCAGCAGGAGCAGTGCTCACCAGGAGCAGTGCTCAGCAGGAGCAGTGCTCAGCAGTAGGGGGCCGGCAAACACAGGGAGAGCTGCACCCATTTTCATCAGGAGGGGGGGCACAGTGCACGGAGCGTCTTGGCGAGCGCGCACGGTCCCGCACACACCCCAGAGAGCACCATTTTGCGGTGCGTCGGCAGGCGCACACACAGTGGCGGCGCCGGCGCACTTCGGTAGTAGCAGCAGCAGCGGCGGAGTAGGCACCATGTTGCGCTGGCACACAAGCTGCTGAGCAGCAATGCTGCGGAAAGTTCCGCCAGGACCGTTCTGTGCGCAGCAGAACGGGGACCGCCAGCGGTCGGGGCGATGCAGGGGGGGGGCAGTGCCCAAATCAGGCCAGGAATGCCGCCATAGGGAGGTCACCTTGGTGCTGCTGTGTTACTACTGTAGCAGTAGTGCCGTACTTGTTCCTTTTTTCACCTTTTTGGAGGGCTAATCGCCGGGGCGCGGGCAGTGCCGCCCCGCGCGCCGCCACACAGTTTTGCTCCAACCACAAACACCCCTTTTGTGTGTGTCCAACCAATTCCCCCATTAAGTGCGTAATGCAATCGCACGCTCCTGCTGGATGCGCCACTGGCGCCGCTGCGACAATGAAGTGGCCAAGGGTGTTGGTGTGCCTTTTTTGTTTTGGTGGTGGTGCCGCCCCGCGCGTGCTGTCTTGGTACTGAGACTACCGGCTGGCATTGCATGCACGCGCACTTCTATCGGAGGCTCCTTTCGGGCGTGGTAAGCCCGGCACTTGATGTTTGCGACTGGAAATGACATGATCGAGCATAGACCTCAGAAGTACTACTGTATATACTGCGATAAGGCCATGATGCTCAGAACCGTGCACTTTGATGGAAGCCCTGCATGTTGGTACAGCACAGCACACTGTGTGCTTTTATTAACCTCCGCTTCAGGCGCCGAGAGCCCTTTGCACACGGGGCGCATGAGCAGGAAAAAGGGATCAGACAGGTAGCGAAAAAGCTGGCAATGCTCAGAACTGTGTACTCTACGGAAGGGAAGCCTGGCATGTTGCCAGAGCACTACTCTAATGAATTACAGCCCCATGTCCCAGGGTGTGCTAGGCAGCTGTGGGTAGTTAGTTGGTCACGTTTGCCCATGCCTGCCGTTCTGCCAGCCATCCTCTTGTCAGCATGAGGTAGGGACTCCAGACGGCGGTATGTCGTATGGCGGGCCGGCCCGCCCCCTCAGACGCCCCGCTCGCCTTACGACCCTGCAGCATGCTACTGGTAGGGTCCCCTAGCTGCTGCGAACCCAAGCACATGCAGGTGCCAGCCAAGTCAGCCAGCCATGTTGTCACCTGTGTGTGTGTGTTGCAGAGCTGTCACGCAAGTGCAGTGTCTGCTTGCATGTGAGCAGACGGAAACACCTTTTTGAGCTGCAACGCCATGTTGATGTAGCCGGCAACGCTCGCAGTTCCACCAGATGAGGTGCGTCCACATGCGTGCATGCCACCTCTGATGCTGGTGCGACTCTGCAGCAATCAGCCCAGCTGCTGTTGAACTCAGTAGGGCACACACAGGTTCTGACAAGGCAGGCTTGAGGTTTGCGCAGTCTGGCATTCTGAGCAGTCACACAGACGCACGCTGGCCGCTGAGCACACGCGTCAGCACACTTGCTTACGTATGACCATTAATAATTCACTTCACTTTGATCACAGGCTCCTGCTCTGCACATTGCCGCCCTGCCCAGCGGTTACCGCTGCGTGTTCCGCCAACCTTGCCAGTTCCTATGCATGCACTGTCTCGCACTGTACAACGTGCCAAAAGCTGCTGCTGACGCCGCCGCCCGCCACCGCCGCCGCATCAATTACAGCACCACACATCCCGAAATGTCGAGGCAGGCACAGGTGCCCCCCCCCCCTGCTGCCGTAGCGAGCCGTGGCGCTGAACAACGGCTCCGCCAGCCAAGACAACACTTAGGCAGAAATCGGTTCCGTGTATGCCACTGCAGACGGTGAGCAACTCCGCTCGGCAGCAACACCAGCAGCCGCCCGCACTACCGCCCGCTA